>JAQFVV010013909.1:0-64223 GCA_028023455.1 Epiperipatus broadwayi
TGTTTACCAATATATATATATATATTGCCAGTACTTGATAATATCACATTTATTTTGTGACTTTGACGTAATGTTAAAAGCCTAAGAAATATCCTTTTATTCTTTCCCGTTTTTTTTTTCTTATTAACTATCACTCTCTTTGATTTAAACAGTAACTTGCATTTAATGAAAGTTATTTATATATATATATATCTTTTTTTAATGAAAGTTTTTTAAACAAAAAATGTGTGTTTTAAAATAAGTTATTCTGTCTTTACTATCATGCTTATTTATAAATAAAAAAAAAGTTCTAATTAATATGCATTATATGATCTCTAATGCAAATTTAAATTTTAACCTTGTCAAGCACTATATATATATATATATATATATATATATATATATATATATATATATTACTGGGAATTTATTCTACTGATAATGGTAGTGGTACATCTACTGACGCTTTTACGTACATTAACACATAGACATCAACTTTTGTAATATGATTAAATTACTTTAAAATCGTCAATTTAGCAAAGATTAATTAAAATTTTAATATCAGTTAATTAAATTGATATAAAATGAATATTAATGATAATGATCAAATGTATATCCCTTATATAACTACTTATATAAAATATCCTGATTATGTTTTCTAATTGTCATACATCAAATAATCTATCAGATGGTCATATTTAACATTCATTCATAAGTGTTTATTTGAGAATACATGAATTGAACTCCATATTTAGGGCACCACTTTCATGTAATAAAGAACACTTATGAAAATATTACCCTCTGTGAACTAATATTAATCCTCACTTTAATTCAGAGAAGAACGGCATAGATAACTAATTAATTTTAACAACATTATTTATTTTAGATGTTTGGTGTGTGAAATTACCCATAGATATTATTATTATAAATAAAGTAACAAACCAATAAACATAATAAATAATATTAAAGATCAAATATAAATGTCAAAGTTAAATATACATATATGTCTATATAAAATATATATATCATTTTACTCTACACTATTGATAAAAAAATTTGAACAATATTTATATCCAAAAATACATGAAATAAAATATATCTCTTAACTATGTGCAAAAACCTTACTGTGATCTTTTTAAATACGTCATATGTTACAAGACAGTTTTATAAATATATGTTTGACATATCATCAAATATTAAATCAAATCTCTGTTAGTTGTTTCGGGTTGGTTTCTTTTTGTTTTTGATAAAATATTGCTTAATATATAGGCTAGATTAATACAAGTAGTCTTCTTATAGGCATTTTTCAAAATTGGTCAAGTTACGCTGCTTAGGCTCTGACTGGCATACTTTTACTATACAGAATTTGACATTTTAGTTATGTTTGAGTCAATACTGAGATTACTATGACAGTAGTCTTTTTAGATGATAGAGCTGAAATTTTTTCAAGCTATAAGATGCTGATAGTATACACTTTCTCTCTTTGCAGATGTATTTTTCTCTTCTTTTTTATCTTTCAATAGTCTTTGCCTAAAAGACACTTCTTGCCCCCCCCCCAACTTAATCTTGTCATTATTTTACATTATATGTTGTTAAATTTAATTTAATTTTAGTTAATTTTTTTATTTATCTTTACTTAAGAGTTTTTTTTTAATTAAGTTTAATCTTGATTCAATGATTAGGCATACTTTCTAAATATATTTTATCATTTTATATGCAAATAAATTTATTCCAAATTATGTCTAAATCATTGAATCTTTGCACAACATTTATTTATATATTCTTATTTTCATTTATCTGGCCTATAAAAAAACTATAAATCATTTGTTTATAACTTTTAGACCAATATTAATTTCCAAATGCTTAAGATTTACCCATACATAAATGTTTGGATCAAAAAGATAGATGGATTCATTCTATCTTTTCACAAAGACTCTATTTGCATTAGCTTAATGCTGATTATTAATATTACCAGTATTTAATGAAAAGAATACAAGTAACTTATTCACAACTGTGTATATTATCTATAGAATAAGCACCAATTTTACAAATGTTTTATTTTATTTAAATAATATGTACCATGAATATAAGATGGCAGTTGAGAAAATCTTTATTGAGAAAGCTTGTAATATTTGACTACTCTAGAACTAGCAAAGTTTTTATCATTACAATATGTTTATATGAGAATTTTGTGCTTTTTGTATCTCCTAGCATTGACTTTCAAACAAATTGGGCTTTTTGATTGGATTCGTGATGTTGAATACTTTTAATTTCAGAATATAGCTGTATTGCATTGACTGACATTTTTTTAAAAAAAATATTCTGTCTGGTGGGAATTTAGTGCCGAATTTATTATTTTTACCGAAATTTTTCCCTAAAATATACTGCAACTATTTCAATAAAAGAATAGAAATAAAAATGAATGTAAATATAACATTAACCATGTTTATATATTTTTATTATTTTTTACTTGCATATTTATGTAACCCATGTCATATAAATAAATAAATAAATAAATAAAAGTCTGTAGTTTTAAAATATGTAAAAAAAAATTTTTTTTTATTTTTCTAATTAAATAATTCAAAAACCCTGTTTGTTTGTTTTTAACTTATACATTAAAAACAAAACCTTCACTAAAACAATTATTAATATTTATAAACTGTACCACATTATAATTTAATAGATATCTTCTTAATAAATGAAAATATTAGTATTAACATTGTTTTATTTTTGTAAATGTAATTATTTCAGCTTTATACACCTTTAATACAAAAATATTTAAAGAATGATTTTTTTTTTCAAATATGCCCTATATTTTTTATTTCTCTTTAAAGAAGATTTGGAGATGCTTTCAAAATAGTTATAATTTTTAAGTATGTGATATATTACATAAATACCTTAATCTTTCAATTTATAAATTTTCCATATTTAATAATAATTGTTTAAAAAAATTATCCATGAAATATTAAAATCCTTATACAAATTGAATATTTTGCGATAAAAGTTTTAAACAGCAACTAACCAAATGGAAGCATTTGTATATTAAACGTAGTTTATAAATATATAAACTTTAGTAGCCGCAGATATTAGTTAATTCTGAGTATATAAATTACTAATACAAACAACCTTTTTTTTTCTTATTCTATTTTATATATTATTATTTTCATACTCTACTTTAGAATTATGTTTGCCTTCAACATCTTATAGTGTTAAAAATGTTCAGGCATTAATGACTCCTGTCTGGAAGAAAAGTCAAATAATCATAAATCAAATGTAGAGGTTTATAGACCTTTCTTATTACTATATTCACATTTATTGCTTAAATGATTTTCATCTTGTTTAGTGTGATACTATGGAGTCCACTATTATATAAATCACATTTTTTTTGGAATGGACAGGTCTAACTGACAATAACTTTTTTAAAAAGTATTTTATAGTTAACTTGAAAATAGTTTTCATGGAAGAGGAAGATCCTGTTTATGTTGCTTTCATTAGGAAAATATGGCTAAGAATAGAATACGATGGAGAGCTGCAATAAAATAAGATGTTGAAGTCTTTTGGTGGAAAAAGTTTACTATAGGAAAAGAGTTCAGATCTCCTATATTTACAATTAAGCTCCAGGTATTTGAAGAATACCTATATTTCAAATATTTTCTATAAGAAAAGTTAAAAAGTAATATCGCAAAATAATAATAATAATAATAATAATAATAATAATAATAATAATAATAATAATAATAATAATAATAATAATAATAATAATAATAATAATAATAATAATAATAATAATAATAATAATAATAATAATAATAATAATAATAATGGACCACTGCTCTTTATATGTAGGTGTATTTGTGATTCATAGATTGATCTATGTAGCTATTGCAAAATTCATTTCCAGTGTATTTATTTATTGCTTTTCTATATTTTAGAGTTGGAATGTCCATATTTGTAAACGGCTGTCGATAAAGATGATAATTTTAGTCTAAGACAAAAAGAAAGCAAAAACTTTTGTTATAATAAATTTAAAATGCAAAAAAGAATCAACTTAAAAAAAATAGTATTTTAATTTAGTATACTGACAGACATATAAGCTGGTGTATATATATATATACATTGTGGCACCAAATGTTAATGTTTTTTTATTTGTTGGGATTTCAAATGTTATTTGACATTCTGTAATTTATCTATGATAAAGTTATCCTTAAAATATATGATTAAATTTCTAAAGTTGCTATTTTAATAATCAAAAAAATATATAGGGTATATGAGCACAGACTTTTAGATGACCCATCTCTCTCCACTCTATCTAATAACACTGATACACTCAAGCACCTATATGCTGAAAGTCTGTGCTCATATACCCTATATATTACATATATAGAGACAGGTATATAATAAGCCTGTGTTTCAGTTATTAATCAAAAGAATAATATTGATAAAATAACAGCTACATTTTTATTACTCCTAACTTTAATAAATTTAATAAATATTAGTTACTTTTAAAATGCTTACCCTTTTTTGTTACAAGTACATGAAATAATTTTGATTAATTATTAATTTAAATCTTAAATATTTAATATATTTAAATTGTGTAATTTTATATAATACTGCCTGAAATCTTTTTATTTTGTATGCGTGGGTCTATTGGAGTTTGTTTTGTTTTATTCCTATGAAAATGAATCACTCATTTATTAAGTTTGTTGGGGTTTTTTATCCTAAGATTTATATTAACTTGATCACTTTTATTCAAAAAACAATATCTATTAATTTTAATTCGAAAGATTATTAATAATTAATTTGGTATCCAGTAAACCAACTAAAAAATTGTCGCTAAACTTTTATTTATTTCAGTCAGCTAAATAAACTAAAATTAAAAAATCAATATTGGTAGTATAGAATTCAAAAATATTAATTATATATTTATAGGAAAAAATGGACTACGTGTTTATTAGATGATCGTAAACCAAGTAAAAATATAAATCATAATGGAGATCTTCCTGGTAAAAGATATCAATTAAACCAACAATGCGAAATAGCGATGGGGAAAGGAGCTGTCCATAATAAAAGACAACCACTTCACGTAAGTGCAGTAATATATATAATATGCTATATTAAAAGATTGCACTGTTAACATAAATGAATTCACAAAAATAAAATTTGCATGAATGTAATCTCACACACCCGCTAAGTATATATATATGTGTGTGTGTGTGAGAGAGAGAGAGGGGGGGGTACACTGATAAAACCAAAAAGAGAACTTAAATTTATATATTAAAATCATACAACGAAGTAACTATGAAATGCATGTTTATGCATTAAATAAAGATTTAAAAAATCAAAAACATTTGTAATTGTTATATAAATTAAACTGATAAGTCATCATCATCATTATCAACCATTATCATTCCACTGCAGGATAAAGGTCTCTCCAAATTTGATCCATCTTCTCCGATCTTGAGCTTCACTTCTCTACATCACGCCTGCACATTTTCTTATTTCATCCATCCATCTCACGTGTGGTCTCTTTCTGGGTCTTTTACAATTTCTTGGAATCCAGTTTAAGATTTTAATTGTTTATCTATTATCATTTCTTCTATCAATATGTCCAGCCCAACTTTACTTCAGTCTTTTAATTTTTTCAATGAGGTCAGTAACACCTGTTTGTTCTCTTACCCATATATTGTGTTTTCGATCTCTTCTCGTTACTCCTAACATGCATCTCTCCATACATGTTTGAGTGGTCAGAAGTATCTGCATTGCTCTTCTATTAAGTGTTCAAGTGTCAGATCCATAAGTAAGAACTGATAAAACACATTTATTAAAAACCTTCCTTTTCAAACACATAGGCATATTTTTATCAAATTATACCAAAAGCACTCCAACCAAGTTTAATTCTATGATTAATTTCATCCATTATGTTTCCATCTGTATTAATAATATGACCAAGATATTTATAGCTATTAACTTCTTCTAACTCATCATAATCAATCTTTATTTTTATATTTTGAGAAAAAAAACTGATAAGTATGTATTGTAGCCCTTGGGTTTTCCCAATGCTCCATTAGATTTTAGTCTTAGTTATGTATGACTGTTTGATAAAAATTTTCCTCATGAGCTATATATATATATATATATATATATATATATATATATATATATATATATATATATATATCCAATGCTAGGTTTGAATCCAAATCATATTCTTATAGATTGCATAGTTTTTTGCTTAATATTCAAACTAAACATTTAATCTAAAGATTTCTAAGCAAAAATTATTTTATTTAGTTATTTAATAGCCAAAGATATAATTGAGAGGTTTATGAGTTAGCAATGTTATACATCATTTTAATAGTTGGAGATTGGAGAGAAGGGAGGGGGTTGTGCAATTTACAAAACTACTTTGGGAGAATGAAAATAGATAATCGTAATTTTACAATAATAAGTTAAAGCGCAATAATTATTAAAATCAAATTATCAAAAAAAAAGATCAAGAATTAATCAGAGTATTGAGCAATCGATCTAATTAGAATTGTCTGTTTGAGGAGTGCATGTATGTATATAATTTAATTGTGAATTTTAATTTATAAAGTTAATTATTGAATAATAAATATCCCGGTTATCCCGTTGTTGGAGAACTCCTTAAAAAAGAATTAATTTGTTAAAATGATTCATTCATAGTGGCCAATTTGCGGTCAAGATTCTGGGTTTGATGTTGGGATGCTATGCATTTTTTTATTATTAAAAAAGAGGGAGGCTCTCTCTTTCTTGTTAGTCATCATCAGTTATCCAGAGAAGCCTCTTGTCTGGTTAAATGAACAATTTTTTTTAAAAAAAAGAGAGAGAGAAAAGAAATTGTTTGTTGTTGTTTTTTTTTTTTTGCGTGTGTTCTGTCTCCTGAATGATAAAACTTAGCCAAATCTTATAACATTCATACAAAATGACCATTGAGTAAGTTTATATTAGGCACACTCCAAAAATTGATCAACTTCATGATTTGTCTTACATCTAAATATGTCCCATTTATCAGGAATCGGCTAGTGATGGAATTTAAACTGCAGAGGGAATTTTGCTTAGGAAAAATTGGAGAAACACTGAGTTCTATGAATCATTATTTCACACTTAAATTTATTAAGTTTAAAAGACTTAGCTATTTGTACTATCTAAAATTCCGAGAGAAAATTGATTTTGATTTTGCAAATAGGGTAGAACTGAACACCACAATTGCATATGAAGCATCAAATCATCGTAAGTGAAATGAGAAATACAACAATAAGTGCTTGTGCATGTCAAAACTTAAAAGCTAGTTATTTCCAGCTATAACAGTGTAATTAATGCCCAGTACCCAAAATGGAGAAAGTTTTATAATTAACATGAAAATTTTATTACATTTTAGCATAAGGATTGAATTTATATAAAAGTGACTCTTTCGAATAAAGCCCCAGATTAAAGATTTGCAACTAAAAGGAACTATCTAAAGTGATGTGCATGCACATGGAACAAACAGACAAAGGAAAAAATGGAACTACAGAAAAGATGGAAACCAGAGATCGAAAGGACGATCCGGGAGAACTGTTTAAATAAAATTTTATTACTTGTTATTTGTTTCTAACATTTTATCTTTAAAAAAAAGATTTTAATCATATATATTCCTTTAAAGTTAATCTATGTTAAAATTATTATTATTATTTTTTGGATAGATAAGTTAATGTCAAATCATTTTGTATGTGCCTGTATTAAATGCTTTACATTTTTTTATGAAGAGAGTGAGAGATTATTAAGTGAAATGTTTTGAATCGGATAAGGTATTATTATCAAATGCTTAGACTTATTGATATGTTTTATAAAGGTTGTGTGAATGTTGGGCTAAAACACTATCATTATTCTGTAAAAGTGCAGAGAGATAGTTTTAAAAATTTAATACGTATTTCTTATTACTATTATTATTTTTGTAAAGTTAAAGTTAGATATAAACTAATTAAGGCTTGGAAAAATTGTTGGCTAATGTTCTGGTGTACTATTTTGTGAGAGGAATATAGATGTGAAAGTTTTATTCATACAAATTGGTGTTAGACCTGTGTATACATGGATGGACAAAGAGTCCCCATCAAGCTAGTGGAGTCATAATTAACTCGCTAACTAAGATGTTTACTCCATTTTTTTTATAAAGTATTTAAGTACAGTGGAAGAGTTTCCCATTTAGTTATTTTCTACACCGTAAGATGATTCTTTATTGATGGCCAGAAGTTAATACGTGTGCCCAAGTCTCCCTGTATAACTAGCGATAAAATCCTACCTCAATCTTAGTAAAAAGGTATTTTCTCTTATTCGGGTCACTGCCTACCTCATATTAATATTGATATTCCTTACGAGTGTATGAATTACAGCTATTTCTAAGTATTATTTTTAAATGTTTGTTACAGAGTCACAAACTCACTTTGGTGTTAGGATGAGTGCTGATAATGTGTGTGCGATTAGTATACTTGAGCATTGTTTTAATATTTTAATTTGCACTTAGTGCAAATAGTTGAAAATTGAAATAAATTGAGATACTGCAGAATCTCACTGCACTCGTTAAAATATGTATATGACAGCCAATCAGAATGTCATGATAGCCATCTAAATGACAATCAAATCTAAACACACAACAAAGATTTTACGAGAAAAGGGCAGCCATCCTTATCTTAACTTTTTTTTCTATATATCTAAGCCACTTGTAAGTATTTAGATTTGAAAGTTTGAAGCTTTAAATATATTCACAAATAACTCACTGAGTCTAAATCATAAACATACAATGCAAAATCAAAATCCTACGTAGCAGTTTTTAGAATAGCAGTTTTTAGAACACATAACAAGCAGTAAAATATGTAATAATATTTTAATTTGCAAAGAGCAGATAGTTTAAAATTGAAATAAATTGAGATACTGCAGAACCTCACTGCACTTGTTAAAATATGTATATATGACAGCCAAGCAGAATGTCATGATAGCCATCTAAACGACAATCAAATATAAACACACAACAAAGATTTTATGAGAAAAGGGCAGCCACCCTTATCTCAACTTTTCTTTTTATATATCTAAGCCAGTCTTAAGTATTTAGATTTGAAAGTTTGAAGCTTTAAATATCTTCACAAATAACTCATTGAGTCTAAATCATAAACATACAACTTGAAATCCTATGATTTACTACATAGCAATTTTTAGAATACATAACAAGCAGTAAAGTATGTAAATAATATTTTAATTTGCGAAGAGCAGATAGTTGAAAATTGAAATAAATTGAGATACTGCAGAACCTCACCACACTCGTTAAAATATGTATATGACAACCAATCAGAATGTCATGCTAGCCATCTAAACGACAATCAAATCTAAACACACAAGAAAGATTTTATGAGAAAAAGACAGCCACCCTTATCTCAACTTATTTTTGATTGTCGTTTAGATGGCTATCATAACATTCTGATTGGCTGTCGTATATATGTATTTTAATTAGTGCAGTGAGGTTCTGCAGTATCCCAATTTACTTTAAACATTGTTTTGTTGATATATTCTAATTGATCAATAAGAGCCAAGAATAATAGCATAAATAAATATTAAACTTAAGGGTTAAATAAAACCTGAGAATATTGTAAGCAATGCTTACATAAAATTATCGAGAAAATATATCCCCAGCCGGCTGAGAACTTGACTGGAATGGTAAGATTAACAAGGTATTATTAATATTGTTATTGTCATAAGAACATAAATATAGATTGTATGCACGCATGATAATGATTAAGCTAAGTACCGATTTCTTGACATTTAAAAAGTAATTTAAATTAACTTAATAGCGAGAAGTCCAACCATACATAAAATATCTCCATTGTAAAGCATAAGGTGAAGGCATATTAGGTTAAGATAATTAATGGAAACTATTAAAATTTACTACTGGGAGAGTTATTTTTGAAAATAATAGAGGAATGAGAAAATAAATCAGTAACTGAAAGCATTAAACACTGGGGGTGGGGGCTAATGTTTACTATGTCTTAGTTAAATTAAGAACAAAACATATATGAAGGTATCTATTATACTTATCTGTCTATTTTGTTAGTATTATTCCATGGCAATTGTGATTCTATAATAATTAAGAATTAATATTTGTATCTTAAAACCTTGTAATATTATCTGTTGATTTAGGGCTCATTTTAATCATATGGTTGTAGAACAGGGGAAAGCCATGTGAACCATAGAAATAATGTACATATTATTTTATTGAGTTATATTTGTTAACAAAATTTGTTATTTTTTTTAAATAAACATTTGTGTAAGTCTCAATGTTTTGTGGGTATTACAATCTAGAAATCTCAAATCCAATCATGCATCAATACATTATTATTTATATTTGAGGCATCATTTTGGTAAATCATATCAGGTAAAATTTATTTAAATGGTTAATTTTTTAAGCTTATGTAGCACGGCAAGACTCAAGATTACCAATACTCCCGGAAATAATTCAGTATAGTTGAAGTATAGATTATGGATAGCGGGATGGTTATTGGGAGATAGTGGATGCAGTGGGTGGGCATAAAATCCTTTCCCTGTCCATTGTATTTAAACACCTCTCTAGATGGCTTCCTTATGATTTTTCTTTAATTATAAAAGTGTTTATAATATGTTATTACTGAAAGATTTAATGTAAGCTTAATTATTCGAGCTTTAGTGTGAGTGGGCATTGGCTGCATTAAAGTCTCCTAAGATCAGCTTCAGAGGTGATCATGAGAAGGGTGTTTATCACCATAATCCATAGCAGCTTGTTCGACTTCCAGACCTTATTGTTCTAAAACCCTGAGAAGAGATTATCATAGGAGATAAATGAGCTAGTACGATGGAAAATTTGAGAGTAAAAGAGATAGTAGTGTGATTATAATGGAGGGGTGGATCAGGAGAGTGGAGATGGACATAGAACTATTTGTAATCTGAAACAAAATTTTAGTTGGGACTTTAATGATAATGAATGGGGAGTGTGCTGAGAATATAAATTGTAATGGGAGTTGAGCTTAAAGTTTCTTCTCTTTAACAACCACGAGTTTCCAAAAGTATTAGTATTGTCATTTGTAATGCATTCTCAGTATTCTCTTAGTCTATTGACTATTTATTAACCCATTCATTAGATATCATTATTAGAAATTATTAATAAGTTATTGAAATAAGGTTTATCCTCAATATTTTTATTGAAGTTGCAATTTGGCGCCCTGGCAAATATGATTATGGATGTTCTATCCCATCATCATCAATCGTGAGAGAGGCTTTAGAGCTAATGTTAGCTGGGAGTGGAGGAGCATCCATCTATCTATCCGACCGAAAGTTTATAAGCTGCGCACAACGTGGCCGCAAGTATCTAAGAACTGGAGTAAAAGCTTATAAGTGGCGCATAACGTGGTTGCGTGACCAAAAAGGTTATAGTATATATATATAATGTATAAGTAATTTTAACAGATGTAAGTATTAGTAATTTTCATGGAAATTATCCACATATTATTTATATTTCAGCTATAGTGAAACGAAACTGCAAATTAGAAATTGCTTCATTTTTTTAATAAATATAATAAAACTCATATAATTTATAAAAATGTAGAAACTCAATGCTTATATTTTGAATTTTTTTATTAAATATTTTTGTATAATATTTTCCAGGAAATTTGTCATAGTTTGAGTTGTATCCGTAAGGAAATTATTGAAACTGTTCATCCTGCTCTCCAAGGAACAATTTGCGGGGTTAATAAGGTATATTTTTTTGTTTCTGTTTAATAAATTTTAGTTCATGCTATTTATAAGTAATACACCCTATATTTTATAATAAATAAATTCAAAAAAATAATGTTTATTTTTTTATAAAAAAAAAAAATAGAAGTATCTTAACAAGTTTAGCATTGAAATTGAAATACTTTTTTTTTTCTCAAAAAGCATTGAAATACATATTTTTAAGATTTCTAAGCACATTCAACAACTTTTAAATAATCTTAGTAAAAATAACAAACTTAAAACAGGAGAATAATACTTACATAAAAATCAAAAGTATTTAAATTCACGCCTACTTTATAAACTATAAATATGAATACTTAACGATTTGATCATGGCATTAGTAAGTAACTTTTAAATATTGCAACAAAAATATGGAAATTTTGGCTCCATCCACCTGGCCACTTTCATAAATTTTATCATATGGAAGATTAGATGTAAGGTATTATTTGATAGAAAGTTGTCCGGTCCTATTGAGGACATTTTCTTATTATATAAAGCTAAAGAAAGTGATTTAAGAACATGCCTGCCTAGCCTTGCTGAGCAAACATGGAGTCAATTAAATATTTAGCAATGGCCATGTATATTATTTATTCATGACAGTCAAACTTTACATGCCATGGGATTTATATGCCAAATTAGATCTCTCCTGATAAGTAACATAACATAAAATTTTACTTTTAATCCTGTACTCATCATCTAATTTAATAATTAATTAGTCTTTAATGTGTTTGACATGATTGTAAACATGAACTCTATATTACAATGTATATTTTACTTTTTGTGCAAAAAAAAATTATTTTGAAAAAAAAAAAATATGGAAAAAAACTTTGCTCAGAAATTACTCCTTATAACAATGTTTCACAGTACTTTCAATGTTCAGTCAGGTGAAGAATATAATAATTATTGGTAATATTTAATGGAAAACTAAAATTGGTTAAAATATCAATATATATGCACCAATATCTACTTAACTTTTAAAATATATAAATCTAATAAAGACCCTATTATTAATGTTATGCTAAAAGATGAGTCAGTCATAGCAAAGATTACATTTTAAAAAGCATTATCACTTCATATCAACATTTTTCAAAATATTATTTAAAAAACTAAACTTTTTAATTGTTTGAATTTTTTCAGTTACCTGAAAGTATTTTTTTTTTATTTTTGAACATAAGCATTGGCGAAAATCAATATATATATATATATAAACGTAAAATTAAAGAGGCAATGATGATATCTAGGAATAGAGGTGGTTTGATGAATAAACAATCGGCAAATATAAAGACAACAGAATTGTGGGAAATTTGAATAGATTGAATGATGGGTAATGCAAGTTTTTATTTTTTGTACGTTTGTATTAACAGTTGAAAAAGATTGTCAGTGAAACAATTGAAAGTACTTCTGGTAAAGAATATATTATTTAATTTTGAATACTGTGTTAAATATATTTGTTTGAATTATTATTATATAATTTAAAAATACAGACATTTAATGGTTGTAGTTATTTATATATATATATATATGTGTGTGTGTGTGTGTGTGTAAAAGGTTTTGAATTTTTTTTAATTAAGAATTATGGCAACAGACATCTACTAGACATAATCAATTGACAATTCTCAAGAAACTTCTATTATGGCATTTCTAATAGTCTTAAAATACTTTTTATAAAATAGAAGCACAAAAGTTACCATAATGATTTTGATTTGCTGATCATGGGGCAAAAATTCTATTAACTAAAATATCTGCTTTATAACGAGAAAGATTCTATTGCTGTTGCATCTCATTCAGAATAGTTATAAATAAAAATGCAATGATTGAAGTTTAAGAAATCATTTTTATTCAGATATACTATATGTAACTGGCTTAAGAAGTCATTGATCAAATCTATGTCAGAGTTAATCTTAGAATTTTTATATGCCGGTCAACCAACCATAATAATCCACTTTATTCTAAAATTTCAGTGATCCAAACATTTGCATACAAAAATTTAATTATTCATAAAACTAATTTCAAAATGTTTTGAAAGTAGATTTAACATTCAGCCAGATTTCAAGCTAACATAGAATATTTAAAACAGATTATAGAAATTACCTCATTATCGTAACATCAGGAATATTTATATTACTACAATATTTACTGTATGTCGTCAAGTGTATTGATTATATAAGCCAGAGTTGTTGAGTGAAAGGAACTTGAAAGTCTGTGTTCAAATCCCTTTTAATTACATCTAGCTTAAACATGTACATTATACTTCTATCCAAATATTGTATATTATTTAGTAAAAAGAATTTAATTTATCTCGAACTAGCATAGAGAATAGTGTCCAGTGGAATATAACATTTGACTCCTGACATCGTAACTTTAAAAGAAACTATATATTAGATCACTTACATCACGTTCACTTTGAGTGATACATTTTGTTATGCTTCTCTTCAAACATGCTTCTGAACTCTAAGATTTAATTATTTATAAGATAATCAAAAAAGAGCTACGGTAAGATTACTATCTGTAAAAACAAAAACAATAATTTTTATCCAAAATTAAAATAATCTTGTCATTTATATATTTGTAACTAGACAATTACCTAGATATACAAAAACTGATGTTCGACTAATTTTAAATAACTACTGATCGGATATTTTATTCAACAATATGGAAAAACAGTATAATTAATAACCGTGATTCACCTCATCACTCTTCTACTCTGTGATCAGAAATTCCTTTACAGATGCTACTCTTTTTATTAAATAAATTAAGTAGAACGGATAGAAATATCAATAATCTTTTTGTTTTATAAATATACTAAATCATCTCAAATTTAGATAAAATTCTAATTTCGTTTAGGTAGTCATTGCTCTGTTAAGGGAATAATTGGCAGTACAAAGGGTTTACTTGTGTTATTGCAAATAGTTTCATTGAAGAGTTGAATTAGTATTTTGGAGATTTACAAAGAATATGATTCTTAATCAAATTTTAATAGAAATCGGATTTCTACTATGGGACATTTAATAGTCTCTTAGTATATGTTAAGTCCATATGATTGGTTTAAATAAATTAAATACGACTTAAAAAAACTTTTACTTTATATATTTTTAAAATAATAAATATATAACCACTGACTGTCTTTTAATCAAGAAAACAGTTTATTATTCATATTTTGGCTAATCAACAGAACAGAATACCCAATAAGTAATTTAATGATTATGATCTACATGAAACCTCAAATATAATATACTAATCATTTCTAAAAGTAAGAACCGTAAATCTTAAATATGATATATTATTCAAAGTCATTTTTCTCAAAGAGTGAATTGTCTTTAAATTTGCTTTAACTTTCACAGCTTTGTTCTTCTACTTTTCCTTAGCTAAACCTTTGTTTAAAAAACCTTCTGGTATCTTAGCAACAAATAATCATAAGATAATGTACCACTAGCAACTTAATTTATTTTATTCCCAATTAAATATTATTTTAATATTTGTAAAATTAATAAAAGCTTTTTTAAAAAGTATGTTTTTTATCTTTTAAACATTGGAATTTCCAACATGCAAATAGCATTGAATATCCTTATTCAAATAGTCATTTAAATCTTTTCCTAGTCCCACTGTAATCTTAGCTTATAATATTTTTTTATTTCAACTGAAACAAAATTAAATTATTGAGTTCAAGAAGCATTTAAAATAAATGAATGATTGACATACAAAATTATCCTAAACTCATATTGATTTGATGCAATGCATGTGAGAAAAATAATATGATTGATGAAAGAAAACGTTTTTTCAGTAAAACATCAAAAGGAACCACCTGGAAACAGTTCAGATAAACGGGCAATAAAAAAAACACAGAATCAGCATCATATATTTATTTTTAGATATCAGTCATAGAATGAATTGTAAAAAAAAATATTCAAGTAATAAATTATATTAAAAATTTCAAAGAAAAAAAATATTATGAAATTTTAAATATTCAGGAAAATATAAACAAATGTGTAAACATAGTTAATGGTCCAGTACAATTATTTAGAAAATAGTCATTATTGGATTATTAGAAACTTTAAAAGCATAATTAAAATATTGTTTTTTTGTGAATTTGTTTGGTGAAATAAAAAATTAAATAGTAATAAGCTTGTATTTATTTGCTAATTTTTTGTGTATATATATATATATATATATATACAAAAAATTCAGTGGACATATATATATATATATATATATATATATATATATATATAATGTCCACTGAATGGAATTTATATACAATAGCTTGTCATGTGGGAGAATAAATATAAACAAAGTGATAATACAGAAAATGGGTTCTTGATTGTTATGCTGGGTTTGGAAAAAGATAAGGAAAATCTAGATATAAAGGCCATAGAATGGACAAAGATGATGTTGTGGAAATAGGATGGAGCAGGATATAGAAGGATATGGGAAAAACATAGGGTGGGAAATGGGAAGGGAATGTAAGGTGGCTAACAGATTTTTCTAGGAATAGTGGCTGAGAGATTTCTGACTTTGATAAAGGAGTAGTCATATTGCATCACATCATATGTGATTGTAAAAGTGCCTACATCTTGATGAGATTCCTATAAGGACTGAAAACCTTGTTCAATGTTTTAAATAAATTATATTTATTTTTAAACAGTCTATTATGACTTTTGTTTTAAATTGACTATTAATTTAAATTTTTTAAAGAGTACCACATTATGGGGACTCTTAACTTGAAATTTGATCATTTGAAATGATATATTAATGTTTATTTGCATGTAAATAGATGTTTAAATATAAAGTTATTTGCAACTTTTTAGATTGCTGATTTTTAAGTTTAGATTTATTGTATTCTATGAATTATTCTTTACTTATATTTATAATGATTGTTAATATCTGATTATTTCATTATATTTTTAACATCTATACATACTTTATTATAAATAACTTAATCTACTCATATTATCATAAGGCAACCATAAAAATATAATAAAATGCCTTTGTATTAGGATTAATTTGTCTCACTCTCTTTTTTTGTTTTCTATAGTAACAATTGATGTGACAGGATACTATGGAAAGCTCTATTAACAATTTAATAAACTTTAACATATATATATAAGTTGACTTTTTCTTTCCTATTTACAACTATACTCAAGTCTTGTCAGTTTTTAAACAATACTAGTTTCTATATAACTAATATTTTATTCAAGAGAAATCGTTTCACTCAGTGTTATAGTAGCTTACTGATAAGTAATAAAAGTTATTTGTTTCAACTTTAATAAAAAATAATTACTTTTGAAATTCCAACAATGAAGACTTTTGTATTATGATACCTTATACTTAAAAAACGTAAAGACCACTTCTAACCATCTAAAGATTATTTATTGCATGTCCCAATAAATATGCGATAAAGGGAAGGAAAAAATAATATTAAACTGAAAGTAAAAAATATAAAGAAGAAAATTTAATAATGTTCACATGATAATATCAAATAATCTCATAAGTAAACTTAGTATGTTAATTATTAATATTTAGAAATCTTTTATTAATATTATGCTAAGAAAGTCACTCGATTTCTCATAGGTAAGCATATAAATTTTCTACTGATGCTTGCTTTTGCCATAATAGATGGTGAGTTAGGGTATCATATTAAAATCATTTTTTATTATTTTAAAAATCCCACGATTGATTTCTAAGTAAAATTATTAGTAGTAAGAGGCAATATTAATATTAATGAAGTTATTCTGTTGATCTAAAGATGTCACTTATTTGACGTTCTTAGAAAATATCGAGAAGACATGTTTCAATCGTTACTTTACTATAGTTTTAAAAACAAGATAAAATTAAAGTTAGTTCATTGAGTTACATTAAAATGTTAAGCATAGTAAAAAAAAAAAAAAATCACTCCCCCATTTAGTTAAAAATCATTTGCAAAGTTTTGTTTAGCATTAGTCTACTCTTAGTATCCAACTGCTTTGAGATAGTGATTAGTCAGAAAAGTTAACAAATCTTAAATCTAAAGTGTCAGTCAATCATAATTATAGCTAAAAATTCTGCTTCTATTCGATTAAATATTTAAAATAAACTTTTAATTAATTTTCTTTTCAATTTAAATATTTTCATTTAAAATAAACTCGATAATTTTTTTAGTTCCAAAATTTATTTTTAATTTCATTGTTGCTTAATTCAAGTCTAAATAAGAATAAAAACTTTATTTTTTTCTCTATCTTATGGATTTCCTCTAACTTCTTCGGTACTTTTTTTTGGGGGGAGAGGGATTTCAGTACTTTATAATCTACTGTCTTTTTTTTCTTTAAATAATTCATATTTTATCTATAACGTTATTTCTTTAATTTTATCTTTTTAAAATTAAGTACAGTATCTCTAGTTCAGTCTAATGATTCTATTATTACTCAGTTTTTTCATTCTATTTTTCTAATGTAAACTTTTAAATGTTTTTTTTTTTCATTTATTTTTGCTTGTTTTTTATTTTTTATATTTTTATATTTATGATAAGTGCTAATTTTAGATTATCTTGACATTCATGTTACAAATAGACTAACAAAAAATCTAGTATCCAGTTGTTTAAAACATTTATTATTTTTTTAAATTCATTTTTTAGCTTGTCTTTTCATGTTATATCATTATTAATTTAACATTGTATGTTATTGTTTTAAATCTGTATATTTTATATTGTATATTTTATAGTTTTTATTTGATAGATAGTAATCATTTTCGTTTTAAAAACTGTAATTAATTTACTCCATTCTCATTTCTTTTTTTTTTTCAAAAAACTATTTCTATTTACTTTCAAAATAGCATCACTTAACTTACTCAGCTTACTCATTTGCATCCAATAGCAAGTTTTTTCACTAAAACTTTAGATACTAAAATCTCACTGACAACAGCATGGTGATTGATTTTTCAAGCTTACACTAGATGGCTCTGGAATAAAAATAAAAACTCTGCTTTTAATTACTTTTAACTTCATGGAAATAGATAACAAACATCTACTGGTAATATATTTTGACAAGACTTTATTAAATATATTATTAAAAGTGCGTTTATATTTCTTTCAATAAAGTATTACTGCAAGTTCATATAATTCTATTATTTTCTATTCAGTATTTTTTTTAAATTAATGTGTGTAAATTTCTAAGCTGTTTTCATAGTATTCTTGAAAATATTTTTCAATCATCATCATCTCTTTCTAAAACAGTGCTTTGCTGTTGCAATTATCTCAGCCATACTTTACATAATTACATATGGATTACATTTATTTTTTATATTTTTAACTATTAAATAGTAATTAAGTCTGCACTAGCAATATTAAATAATATAAAAAACCATAGAACACTAAATACTAGTAATATAACAAATTTATTCTAAAATCCTTTACATTACCATGGTTTAATCGAGGACTATTTGTATGAAGCTAAATCATGATATGTAAAATACTTGGTATATATTTATAACTTTACTAGTATTTAATGTTGTATGATTTTCTATTTTATTTTTAACTATGTATGTAATTTACATTTTATTTACTAATTCTTGTGATGAACAAATAATGTTTTAATATTAAAGTATTAAGGAGATCCTTAAGAAGATCCCCAGTTTCATTTCACCTACTTTATTTCTCCTGACCTAATAGCTCAGTATAAATGTTTACTTTAAACTCTGCAAATATTTTTATAGATGTTTCGTTTAAATCTTTTATTCTTATTTTAATCATTTTTAATAACCATATAATTTTGTTTTGGTTATTATTATATTTCTAATATTATAATATAAAATATTGTCTTGTTTAGTTTATATTAGTCTTAGAATGGTCCAGTCAATAATTAAGGTTTCTATGTCATTCTCAAATATAGATTCACAATTAGAGAAAGCAAAAATATATATTAGATCGATAAAATATAAATAATGGGCTCAATCTGTTACTTGGAAACTCCAACTTTAAAAATACTCCATGCCAACTATTTAATTTTATTTTTAATGTAGTATAATAATTAGAAAATAATACATTCTTTATAACAGCGACATAAATATTAATAATCTATTTAACGTTAAAAAATATTTCAGACATAAAACCATCTAGTGTTCAATAATGGAATTAAAACAAGCAATGCTCAAAACCCTTATATATAAATCCAGTAATTATTTAAAATAACTGACTATATCATAACAATACATTAAATAAATATTACATACATTTTTACAATTATATATATATATATTATCTTATATAATTTTCCATTCATTTTTAATTAACCAATTGTTAAGCAAATTTATAGAAATCTTGTAAATATTCATACAATTATTCAAATTATTTTTAATATAATATGTTTCATATATTTATTTGTCTTTTTTTTTTTTAATATAAAATATTTTTTGTCATAATAACAGTTCTTTTTTCTAGTGCTTATTGATTTTTTTCTTTTTGACTTTAACCAATAAATACTTTGTTGAATTTTGTGTAAATTCCAAACGTATTAGTAATTTTTATTTTTAAAACAGGCAAAACTCACTATAAATATTGCCATACATAAGCAAGCATAAGAAATCGTGATCATGTGATGTTTAATTTTTATTTTTGTTTGTTTCTGTTACTCATTAGGTAATTGCTTAGACTCACAAAATTTTACACATTGTTTTTCTTGCACATTTTGTTTTATTTATATATATATATATTAGCTTATAATTTTATCTTTAAAGTACTTTTATTTTTTTTGTTTAAATTCTACCTTTATGCAATTTATTGATTTATTTATTTATTTATTTCAGAAACAAGTGGGTTTTTTTTTTCACTTTAGTAGTAATTTGTATATTTATTAAGTTTTTTTCTAGCTAGAAACCACTTTCACGAATTAAAAAAAAAAATTATTTAACAAATTATGTATATAAATATGTACTCAGATAGGTGAGCTGGATGAATAGATTAATGATTAAATGTACCTATAAAAATATAAAACATATTATAAAAGACTTCTTTTAATAGCGATGTCAATCGGGTATTTGCATGGATACAGAATGATTAATTAATGCTTGCCTTAAAAATGATGAAGATATATAAAATTATTTTATTATCAGTAAGTTTGATTATTATAAACTTTTTATTTTAACATTATATATGTATCTGTACTGATGTGTGAACAAATAATGGAAGTTTTTCTTTATTGATCTCATGCTAATTTCTTAAAGTTCTTATTACAATTAGAAAATCAATAAAAATGGAATCTAGCCTGCACAATTTTTGTCATGGTCTCCTACTTGGCAAAGGTAGAGATTATCTGGAGGTTAACACTGCAGATATAGATAAAAAATTTATTATTTATATCATATCTTATGGCAAAAAAGCAATATTTTAACAAATATATATATATTCCTGTCCAGCATAAAACAATGTTGAGCTGGAAAGTATTTTAATTACATGTGGTACAATTGCATTATTCTAGATCTCAAAATATTGCTTACATATATAAGCATTAAAAGTATTCTTAATGTATATGTATTAGATGATAAATAATAATTTGTAATGCTAAATACTTATAAGTAGTGCTTTGATATTAATTCATCGCAACTTTTTCAATATAATTGAATAGCCCTCTCGTGGCAGAAAATGATAATAAATTTTAAAGTTAAAGAGATACCTATTTAACATTTTTCTTTTTCAGAATTAAGAGGATAGTCTCAGCGTTTAATCTATTTTTCCCTTCCATAGTTTATTTTTTTAACATCGTTACAAAAAACTTGGATATTTTTTTTATCCATATTATGTATTGTCTTTTAGATCTTTTATATTTTTTGATATCCAGTTCAAGATTTCAATTGTTTGTTCATTGCATTTTTTTTATAAACATCTCTAGATCAAGCTTATTTTTAGCTTTTTAATTCTTTCAATAAAGTTAGTAATATTATTGTGTTTTATATTCTTAATTTCTAATTCTACCATACATCTTACCATACATTACTGTGTAGTATACACTTTTTATAATCTTTTGTTTCAAATCAGTATTGATAAATCATATTTTAAACCTTTTCTTTTTAGATGCTGATATAAATATTCACATACATCATATTTTAATATAATTTAATAATATGATTGAGGTGTTTATAATTATTAGCTTATTCTAATTTGTTTTTATTAATCTTTATTTTTAAACAAAAAGGCTGTTGAACATTGGTCTTAATGACCTTTATTTATTGTTATTCTCTTTTTTATATTATTCCCAAAAGTATGCTTCTTTATAATGTTAATTTATCTTAATATCAACACCTACTTTAATCATTTTTATTGCATTTTTATAAATAATTTTCAAAAGTAAAGTCTTTTTACTATCTGAAAATTTTGTAGTCATTAATATTTTCATAACTTCTCTTAATACTTGGATATTATCTACTGAGCTGTAATTACTTTTAAATCCAGCTTATGTTTTGGATAACTTTATCTATAAACAGTTTTTTTTTATATAGAAGTGAAAAAATATTACTAGGTATGTAATTAATTGTCTATGCCTTTTTTCTTCATTATTCTTATAAAAATATGAGTATTGAATTCTTTTTGTTGATCTGGAATATTCTTATTTTTTAGATATATATTTAAAAAGTTTTGTGAAACATTTTTCTCTTTTTTGATAGCTTTTTTTTAAATATTTAAGATTAGTTTATCATTTTTTGGACCATTTCTATTCTTAACTTTGGAAGACATTTTTTATAACTTAAATGTCATATTGTTTTCTTTTTCTTTATCATTATATAAATTCTCTGTAAAAAAATTCAATAATTTTATATTATCTTTTATTAATAATATTCCTATCAATTTTATGCTGAATCAATTCTTATTCTAATAAAGATGCTATTTATATCTTTGAGACTTTTATTAGCTTCTATATTTTTTATTATTATTCTACAATAATATTTTTTATATCATGACTAACATTTTTACACCATTTTACATAACTCCGGTTACTCAATTTTTCAAAATAGGCATTTTTCAATTTTTCATTTTTTTTCTCTGGATATATTGCGTGAATTAGCTGAAATACAATGGTGAATTGTATTATTTTTTCATCAATTTCTTTAACTGTTTTTAGTAGAGTATCTCAAAGTTCCATCTTCAAAGCTTATTAATGTTTTAAAACTATGTTTAAATCCTAGGTCATTAAATTCTCTGGAGTATTTGGGAAAATTTGAGATATCAACTTTCATACTGGTTTTGGTATTTAGCTTTTGTTTATTATATTTTGCATTACCAATATCTTTAAGTTCATAAATCATGACTTTATGGAAGAATTTTTTAAATATAGTATAGAAATATATAATTAATGTCAAATCTCAAATATAATTTAACTGTTTTATATTTTATTTGGATGTTTCTTTTCCTGTATCCTCTCTGTATATTTTTCAACGAAGTAATTTTTAATATACATCTTTCTTTTTTTTCCCATATGCCATAGCATTGGCCAGGATGCGAACCCACACCCATCTGCAACCAACTACTTGCTTGCAAGGCGGGTGCGATGACCTCGGCTAACAACGCTTTTTGTTCACAAAATGTACAATTTTTTTGTATTTGCTAAAATCCTAATTATCTCACAGAATATTTATCTTTTAATCAATTTTCAATTTTTACATTTATATTAATCATGATGATTTTAAAGCCTTGCTTAAATTGTTTAAAAGTATCCTGTATATCAACTTAAAATTATCTACTTCACATAAACAATTTAAACATATTCGGATATAAACTTGAGTTTTTCTGCAATTGATATTTTTCATCAAGATAAAAAATTAATTTTGACATTCTCATTGTTTACCATCATTGTTGTTTTTCCAACTTTAATTGATTATGAATTTACTCAACTTATTCTTTCAGATTCTATTATGGTAAAATACATACTCACATTTTTAATCAATTGTTCTTTATTTGTTACAAGGTCTAATAACCCATTTATTATTCAACAGTGGTTCTTTAAATTTATGCAATTTTTTTTAATTCATGACATCTTTCTTCAATCAAAAGTAATTTACAGTTATATATATTAAAGTAAAAAGTATTAGCAATTGGCTGTCTAAATCTACAATCTAATGACTCTAAGAACTAACAACTGTCTTGCCTATCAAAAATTGCTTTAGACGATGTCTATAGTTTTTATGACATAATTTTACTTTTTTCAAAAAAATAACAGATGTTTCAGTCAAGCACTTTTAGGTATATTTTTTTAATCTCAAACCAAAAGTGAAAACCAGTAAACTCAACTTATAGCTGTTGTATATATGTTAGTGAGTAGCTTGTGTTCATTGATCTTGTAAAAAAATAACATAGAATGGGTGTATGGCATTAACATTCGAATTTATTTTTACTTTATTCTTTAAGGTCTCTGGAAAATTGCATAAAAGTAATGAAAGAAAGACTATATTCACCAAACTACTCAAATGCCAGCTTATTGGGGTCTATAATTCTTTCTTCTTAATGATCTGTCAGTAAAAGATTATTAATAATCTATTTACAAAGTAATTTGCTAATTATCTTGTGTTAATGAAAAAAATTCCAATCTACCATTAAAAAAATTGTTTCAAGCTTTATTTAATCTGAATGTTTAGATTCATAGGTGCTCAACTATGAACAAAAAAAAACATTTACTATTTTGGCATGATATATATATTGAAAAGTAATGTCATGTTATGTATGACTTGCTTTTTTTTTTGATTATATATATTGAATTATGTAATTTTATAAAATTTTAATTCGATAATGAAAATTAAGATATTACATCCATGTAAACAGAGATAACTTTATCTTTTGTTGATTCCAACATATCATCAATTATGAATTGAGAATTATAAATAGTGAGGTTCAATTCCTCTAACTTATGATAATGTTAGAGACAGCACAAAATATCTCTGTAGAACCCCTCCCCAAACCCTGAATGGTTCGTGTGGTAAAGGTGAGGGAGGTTCTGAAGTCAAACAAGTTTTCTTCATTTAACAAACTTTCTCTCCATTAATGGAAAAAAATTGTTTAGCTTCAAGATTCTAAATTAGTAATTGATGATTTTTTTGGCAGCATTAAAAGATAAAGTTGTCTCTGTTTACATGAATATAATATCTTAATTTCCATTCTTTATCATATTATTAATGATCTTTTCTCATTATATGGTTAGTATGTTTTATCAAAACAAACATTTTAATAACTTTTTAACCATAATTAAATAATTTTAAAAACAGATGTTTCCTAAATGCAGCAATCATGCTTTGAAAATCAAACATTCTAAAATAAGTATGATCTGTTTATTTGGTTAATTTTTTTATTGTTTATTTTTTTTGTTGTGTTTCATCTATAAGTATAGTTGCATCTGTGAATGTAGAAATAAATTTACAGAATTTGTTCTAGATAATTTTAAAACACTTTAGATCATTAAAATTTAAAAATTAAAAATTATCAAAGAGTTTGATTCTGATTCATATCATCCAAAAAACAACTCTAGTCATTTTTAGGTAATTAAATAAAAAATTACTACAAATCTCTCTTGTGAGGCTTTTTTTTATAAAAATAAAAAAGATTCATTTCATTATCTTACAAAATATACAAAAGTTTACAGTGACATTATATATATATATAACATAAATAATTAACGGTAAATTCAATATAATCCTCGCCAGCTTTAACTGAATTTAATGTTATGTAAATTTCCATAAGCTGTGTATGTATTTGCAACTTGCCTATTAATAACTTCATCCTTATATTTATCAATCAACATTGCCTCTTTAATTTTCCTCTTTTTATGATTCCTTTCTTCCATTAATATTTTTATTTCATTACTATTAAATGTTAACCTATAATTATAAGTTTTTTCATGATCAAAGTATACTGAAGCTATATTAAATTGACTATTTACATTATTTTTAATTCGATTATATAATAATTGATGCTCCTTCAATCTTTTTTCGACAGAACATCTCGATTCACTGATATATAATTTTTGACATCCACATGAAATCTGATAAATTATATTACTTCTTTGCAATTTAGGAATTATACTCTTAGAATTATTAATCAATCGATTAACATTCGGAAGAACATAAAATGAAATATACTTTTCTTTAAATACATTCTTAATTAATTTAGATTGCATGTTATTTATAAATGGCATAGATACCCATTTTTTATTATCTAAGAAAACATTGCAAACCCTCTTCTTATTATTAAATGAATTTACTGTACATAAGATTTGGTTTTTATCATAACCAACCTTTAAAAGCTCATTAGCAAAGAGTTCAATATTTAAAATTTTACCACTCTTATATTTACATAGGCTGCAGAAAGGAGTTTGCTATTAACTGAAAGGAGACCCTTTGATTCCTCTTGGAGGCCTTAAAGGAACTGAGAAGGGCAAATTCCTAATGTCCACTCCATATGTTCTTGTCGTTGCAGCTGTTATTACTATGTGATTATTTATATAGTATACGAACATGGATGGGCTGCTCACCCACATGCATTAGCCAGCGTGGTGAATTTATTGGCTTTTTACCTCTGAGTTTAAGATCAAGAAACACCATGGTCTTTCTTCTCAGTGCCTGATAAGGCAGAATGAATGTTAAATATTTTTCCAATACATATATACAATTATGACAGACAAAAATAAAGCATCGCCCTTATTCCCAGGAGGCTGTAAAGTCACCAACCGAGGTAGCGGTTGGTGGCCGAAGGCGGAGGGTGCTAAGAATCTCCTGATTGCGGACCCAGGCTGCCATTTGATGACGACTTTTTATTTAGGTACTTACAACTGCAGATCACTTTCAAGTGAAGGAAGATTGCACGAATTAGAAGAAGAACTGTCTTATATTAAATGGGACATTATTGGACTTTGTGAAGTTAGAAGAAAAGGAGAAGAAACAATTGATTTAAAAAGTGGACATATACTCTATTATAAAGGCATACATATTGGAAATACAAGTGGAATAGGATTCATTATAAATAAAAAGTGGAAGAACAATATTGTGGAGATTGATGGTGTATCGGACAGAGTGGCAAGATTAGTTATACAACTTAATAGCAGATACCAACTGCAGATAATTCAGGTTTATGCCCCAACAAGTTCTCATAGTGATGAAGTAGTAGAAGATTTTTATATGGATGTACAAAAGGCTTTTGATCAGAGTAAACAACATTGTAAAATTGTTATAGGAGACTTTAATGCTAGAATTGGTAGACAAATGAAAGATGAAATTGCTGTAGGTAATTTTGGTTATGGTAATAGAAATGAGAGAGGACATAGACTTGTGGAGTTGCAGAAAAAGAAAAACTTTATATTATGAATTCATTTTTTGAGAAAAATGTTAAAAGGAAATGGACATGGAAGCATCCAAATGAAGGTACAGCAGAATTGGATTATATTTTGACTAACAGAAAATACATATTTCAAGATTGTAATGTTCTTAATAAATTTAACACAGGAAGTGATCATCGATTAGTAAGATGTAAGTTACGTGTTAATGTAAAACTAGAGAGACAAAAATTATTAAGAAAAACAATATTTACAGTTGATATTCCTAATCTTCAGAAACATTCTAATGAATTTAAATTAGAACTTACAAATAGGTTTCAAGTGTTAGGAGATTTTGAACATGATTCAGATTTGAATGAAATTAATATGAAAATAACTGATAAGCTTTTAAAAACTGCAACAAAGATAGCTAGTAGAAAAAAGCAGCAATTGACCAATAAAATTTCTACTGAGACTGGAGAATTTATGAAAAAATGAAGGAATATGAAGATATACAAAAATGATGCATTAAAAAGAATTGAATATCTCGAATTTTGTAAAATGGTACGGAAAAGAGTTGAAAATGATATAAGAAAGTATAACTGTGAAATAGCAAGGAAAGCTGTAGAAGAAAATAAAAGTCTGAAAAATGTTAAACAACATTTTGGTATTGGTAGGAAATTTATATCTGCAATAAGAAAAAAAGATGGAATTATTACTAAAAAGAGAGATGACATCATGAAATTGGTAGAAGATTTTTATCAAGGATTATATAGTAATAAAGAACTAGTACCTCCTATATCTATTACATCTTCCGAATTGCCCAGAATTTTAAATGAAGAAGTGAGACATGCAATTAAGTGTATGAAGAAAGGAAAGGCTCCAGGAAATGATGAAATTATAATTGATATATTAAAAGAAGCAGGTGAAGAAATAGAAACAATTTTAGCAAAGTTATATACCAAATGTCTAAATGATAAAGATGTACCGGAAGATTGGAAGAATGCAGTAATAATATTAATATTTAAAAAAGGTGATAAAGAAGATATTAGAAATTACAGACCTATCAGCCTTTTATCAGTTTTATATAAAAATTTTACCAAGATAATTACAACTCGTCTACAGAGAATTTTGGATTTCCACCAACCAAGAGAACAAGCTGGATTTAAAAGTGGTTTTAGTACAATAGATCATATCCAGGTATTGAGAGAAGTCATAGAAAGGACAAACGAATATGAGTTGTCATTATGTTTTGGATTTGTAGATTATGAAAAGGCATTCGATTCTATACACATTTCTTCAGTGACTAAAGCATTGGATCATCAAGGTATAGATCCAGGATATTGTCATATTTTAAAGAATATTTATAAAAATGCAACAGCAACAATTAGATTACATAATGATACTGGAAAAATCAACATTGAGAAAGGTGTAAGACAAGGTGATTCCATATCTCCAAAACTCTTTACAGCAGTGCTGCAAGAAGTATTTTGTGGATTAAAATGGGAAACTAAAGGAGTGAAAGTAAATGGAGAGTATTTAAGTCATTTAGATTTCGCAGATGATGTAGTTGTTTTTGCAAATAATGCTTCAGAGCTGCAGGAAATGTTGCAGGAGTTAGCAGATGAAAGTAGAAAAGTAGGACTAAAGATAAATGTTAAAAAGACTAAAGTAATGTTTAATCGATTTGCTCAAAATATGAAAATAAAGATTGATTATGAAGAATTAGAAGAAGTTAACAGTTACAAATACCTTGGTCAGATTATTAATACAGATGGAAACATAATGGAGGAAATTAATCATAGAATTAAACTTGGTTGGAGTGCTTTTGGTAGAAATAACTTGATACTAAAAGGAAATATTCCTATGTGTTTGAAAAGGATGGTTTTTAACAAATGTGTTTTACCAGTTCTTACTTATGGATCTGAGACTTGGACACTTAATAGAAGAGCAATACAGAGACTTCAGACCTCTCAAAGGAGTATGGAGAGATGTATGTTGGGAGTAACAAGAAGAGATCGAAAACGCAATGTATGGGTAAGACAACAAACAGGTGTTACAGACCTTATTGAAAAAATTAAAAGATTGAAATGGAGTTGGGCTGGACATATTGCTAGAAGAGATGATAATAGATGGACAATTGAAATTTTAAACTGGATTCCAAGAGATTGTAAAAGACCCAGAAAGAGACCACATGTGAGATGGATGGATGAAGTAAGAAAATGTGCAGGGCTGTTGTGGAGAAGAGAAGCTAAAGATCGGAGAAGATGGATTAAACTTGGAGAGACCTTCATCCTGCAGTGGATTGATAATGGTTGATGATGATGATGATGATGATATTTACATAATTTATTATTGCGATGCAAAAAACGATTTCAGACTTCCCATTTTATGTATCATTGGAACACGTGATTTAAAATGAATATATCCTCTTTCTCCAATAGGTTTAAAAATTAATTTATAATTTAAATCAGTAGCATCTCTAAATACTTGTAAATCTAAAATTTTTATTTTTCCATTTTGTTCATTCTCAATAGTCCATTTTTAATTATTTAAATTATTCAGATTATGACCACAAACAAAAACATCATCAACATATCTAGTATAAATTTTAATATCTTCAAAATTATAAGAATTAAATATAATATCTTCATATTTTGACAATGTAAAATTGCAAATTTGTGCAACCATAGGTAATCCCATTGGCCATCCTTTACCCATTTCATAAAACTTATCGTTATATGTTGCAATAATATTATCACTTATAAATTTTAGTGATTCAATAATAAAATTTATCAAATGTTTATTTACAGACATATTAATTAATTCGATTTCAATGAAACTTATAGATTCAAGACGATCAGTTGGTCCTTATAATTCCGTTACATCCAATGAAGCTAACAAATCATTATCATTTATTTTTATACTTTTAATTTTATCAACAAATTCATAAGAAGATGCAATTGTATATCTTCCAAAACCCAACATATCTTGTAACAATTTACCAATATATTTAGCTGTTTTATACATAAATGATCCACTGAAATCACTCATCTATTATTATTCAAAATACTCCACATCAAATTCGGCAGGCATAAATAAAAAATAAATAAAATGTATGTAATTTTAACATGAACTGGAAAAATTATATATATATACATATAATTATATACAGTGAATACTATATATATATATATATAATTATATACAGTGTTCAGAGGAAATATTTATGAATAATATGTAAACTGGAAACTTGGTAGGCATTTTTGTTTTCATTATTCATTTTTAGGATGACGAAGTATTTGCTTATATTTTTTTCCTCAAAAATATTTTACAGAACATATGTTACTTGTTAAGTTTGACCAATGCTGAGAAATAAATTAGAAGTTACTGTTAACCATAAAAAATATTTACTAAATGTCTTAAAATTCTATTTTTCCTTTTTCAAGTATATTAGAACTTATGAACATTAACACATGGGTGAACATTCTTATGGTTTTTTAACATTTACTAAAAGTCTTTTCAGCAAAGCAAAAAAACAACAGGGGGGACACTTTAATGATTTTTTGTGCAGAGAGACCAGCATGTGCTTTATTGTAACTGCTGCATGTAGAAAAGTGCCTTTTCTTATGAATGCAAGTAAAGAATGTCACCGAGGAGTCTACTGTTTATTTGTATTCAATGGAAGAGCTATAAAACTGAGAAATTAAGCTGTTATGGATTTAAATATTTCAAAATAAGTCACGTATATAAATTTATGAATCCACATTTGTTTTAATTACAACCTAATGTTGTACTTTTGTGTAATTTCTTATCTTTTTTTAATCATATTAAATGATAAATAAAAAGAAATATTAAATATAATAGTTTGTAGTCAGCCATATTGTTTGCAAAATTTATTTGAGGCCCCTAAAAATGCATAATTAAAACAAAAATATCTGGCAAACTTCTGGCTTACATATTATCTGTAAATATCAAAAAATGTCTGCTGGAATATAAAATGTGCTAATTTTAATCGGCTTTTTGCTAACATTTTTGTTTGTTTTTTTTACATTTTTCTTTGGATAATGTATAATTGAAGTTGCTTGGTTAGATAGATAGTTTGTCTCCATTTTATATATTTAATGAATCTGGCCACTATTCTAAAAATATTTACATTTATTACATATGGCTTAGATTCATATTCGCATGTAAAAGTTCATTTGTATTTAATTAAAACCCATTTAATTCCACACTTAAATAGTTTTTTAAATAAGTATAAAAAACTTTCCTATATATTAGAAATGTATAATAAAAAGACTATTTACATCTGGAATTCATCCTGTTTAGATTATTATTAGATTAGCTTCCTCTATATAGGGCTAAAGTTATAAATGGCCATTTGAGTTTTGAATAGTGATTTAAGAACATTTAGTTAATTTATCACATCGAAAATACTTGATTAATGATAGAAAATGTTATATTATATATATGTCTTAGTTTTAGATAACCATAATTAATAGTTATAATTATTTCAAATGGCTTTTTTTATTAGATCTCAAGAAATCCGGCCAAGTAAAGAATTACCGGTATAATAATATAAAAGTGCCAAATATCTTTGTAAAATTTTAATAATAAAACTTTTTTTTCCAAAATTATGAGTAATTATATATTTTATTATTAAAAATTTTCATATAATATTACAAGATTGCATCATACATGTTACAAAAATTTACTTTACATCTACGTATATTTACATCTTAATCTTTCCATTACATAATATGTAATTAAATGTTTCAAGGCTGTATTTACTCTATAAACAATCAACTAAAAAAATTATCAAAAACAATTTGGTAAATATCCATTAATTGGCTTTATTCTTATCTTTCAAAAAAAATTATATTTGCATTTAATACAACGATTTTACAACATACATCAATCTATCTGCATATTCAACTTACCTGTGTATAAAGCCAAATGGTTTAATCATTGAATTGCAAATTAAATAAAAATACATAATGCAATTAATCCTTCCTCAATATTGTTTTTCATATTAAAATATATTGATGTTTCAATAGCAAGACTTGAATAAGAATGTAAAAGCAAAAACAGTATTTGGTTAACTAAATAGCTAATAAATATGAAAACTAAAAGATTGTTAATAAAATGACAATTATTTTTGTTAATTAAAAAAACAGTATATATAATACATTTTGTAAATGAATGATATATTTATATGTGTATGTGTACAAAAAGGTTGAAAAATGAAATTAAGCCCTATATTTTTACTATTGTTTATATCCTACATATATTGAATTATACAAATAACTATAAATATCTAAATAATATTTATTATTCTATGCATTAATATCTAAATAATATTAAACTATTTCTCATGAAGAAAGATTATAATTATACAAAATGTCAGTGGGTTTATTCCCAAATCAATATAAGATTAAATATAGTATAGGCACCATGCTGAAAAATGACAGTATTGTCTACAAATAGACATAATTACTTCACATTTATGTTTTGTTTGTTTGAAGAAAGAAATATTATGAATAACTTTGGAAATCATCGATAAATTCTTTCAGTATTTGTAAAAAGTATAAACAATTTCATACCATATGATTTTGGTGATTTATTATCCAAATGTATGTTTAGGATATTAGCATTTTGCATTGTGGCATTAATATTTTAAATCAGTAGCTTCAAAATTACAATTCTTTCATAATTGTTTTGATCTTTATAATAATATAATCCACATTTGTGTTCTCTTAAAAAGTAATTGCTTGATAACAGCTTTTTTTAATGAAAGTAATCATTATCTTGAACCTATCTTTCTTAAAAGTTATATGTACTGCTAATCAAACATTAACAATTACACTCAATATTCTCGCATTATTTATGAATTCACGAAAGTGATATCAAGTTTTTCCTTTTCATATCTTTAGTATTATATATGTAAATTTTAGAGCCCGTTTGATATCTAGCTAAAAACATCGTTTTTAAATAATAAGTTTATTTTTCAGTATAATAATGCTATATGTGTTCTAAAAGCTCCATGTTAATAATTATATCTAAAAAGAAATGGTACAACAAGTAAAGGTGTTCTCAAATTGCTACTCTACTTGAAACTTGAATCTTACTTCTGTGGATACTGTAAAAACTTTATTAGGTATAAGCCAATGACAAGTATGAATGGGTAAGAAGCTAAATTTGTTTGAATTTCGATTCATTTTCGACTGTTATGCCAATTTCCACCTCGCATGAAAGTAAACATCTTCAAGTCATTTTTTAAAAAATAATAATAATAACAATCTACCAAATATCCAGAAGACAACGCGTATAAATGTACTTTGTTTTTAGAATTTCTAAAAGTTCCAAAATTGTTAACTGATCTCACCGGCTTTTTGTAATTTTTTCTCTAAGTCAGGATCATGAACAATAGAATTTAGAACTTTTTATAATTTTCACTTCTGAAATCTAATGAATCTTTTGTATAACCTTCACAGCTTCTCAATATCACCACGGGACAAATATCCAAAACTATATTTAAATAGAACTTTACAATTTTAATGTATTATTAATTATTTATAGATATAATATGATTTTAACAGATCACTTATTATGTAGAATATTTTTTAGCATTCTCCAAGAAAACGGTATGTGAAAAACGAAGAGCAGATATATTAATTCATTTTAATTTTGTATACCAACTACTCCACATACAGTAAATTTTGTGTGAATAAATTAACGTTGTATGTATAAAATTTAGTTCTTTACAAAGATTATGCAGATTTAAAATATTTTTATTGTAACTTACAATAACTTATTTTAATATATTTTCCAAGGGTGGGGTGGATTTGGTGATAAGCATTTCTTGTTATGTACCTCTAAACTTATGCAGGTATTATTTACATGTATTTTAATAGTGACGACTTTATTTGTATGGTAATATGTATATTCTAAGAGATGGATTGTTCCTCTTATTTTTAGTAGTTAATAAAGCATGTGCACATATTTGTATGATATTTTTATAGTTAATCCAGTGAATAATTGGCCATACCAAAATGAATTACTACCATAATATTTTGAGATGTAATATTTGAAGAATTATATATTTGATGCATAGATATGGTGAATAATGTTTAGAGGAATTAAATTTCAATTATTTAAATCATCTACCTGAAGAAAATATGTTCTGATTTTATTCTACATTTTGTTTAATACTAAGCAATTTTTTTTAGCTTAACAAAATTCATAATCCTTGTTAACATTTACAAAATCAAATTTAGGATCAATATTATGTTAAAGAATGCTGCTTTCTTTTTTACATGTGTAAAATAGTTAAACATCATCATTATTTATAAGAAGCTGGAAATAATAGAGAAGTATCCAGTCAAATTGTAAATTTAATAAATCATATTATTAATTTGTCTTATTAATTGTAAATAAAATATTAACTTATTTATTAATTAAACTTGACTTTCATATTTTTTTAACTATAAGATTATATCACTTATCATTTCTTGTCTTGGTCACATAATTATCATATGTATTAACACATGTATTTAATTTACCATGAGATATTTGAACTAACATTTAATTATATTTTGAAATCTCATTAGAATACATACAAGTATAAAATTGTGAAGAGATTCGATTTATACAAAATACACATACATTTTAAAAGTTATTAATAATACAAGAAGACATAAATGTATTAAATTATTATTATATCATTTTCTTTATCAAACATAATTTGGATTCAATAAAATGCTCTCTTTGATTCTGAATCACATTTTAGCTGATAGTATGGTCTGATTATTTCCGTTACAGTTTATTATTCTAATAATTACATTAGTGGTAATATTCCAAATATTTAGATAATTCTTAATAAAGTTATAGTAACGTTTGGCTTGCACTTTAAACATGTTTAGGCTCACAAATTTGCTTTAGTTACAATATATGTTGTACGTTTTATTGTATTTCTATAATATAGATGAAACCATGGTTGTGGAAGACTTTTAGTAAAACAAATTATTTAGTTAGTATTGCGTTTTATTATTTGTTAGTATATGCATTTTTATTTTATATATTATAATACTCAAACATTAGTCTATTAAGTAGGTGAAATACTCTCAATTTAAAGTACAAAATAAAACTTTTTTAGAGAAACATTTTGCAAAAGTCAATTAAAGTAATATAAAACAATTTGAAATATAGATTTAATAAAGTAATATGACTGATTTCAAATCTTCATGTTTTCTTTTCAAAGTGTTTAAATATAGCCTCTATATATAAATTGAGGTAAAGTTAATCTCAAAACATTATGAATAAATATTTATCATTGTAAATTATATATATATATATTATATTTAATGTTTTCACGGTTGTATGATATAGATAAATTATTATTTTTGGGACTAAACCGTGTGTTATTTTGCATTACATACCGATATTTCTACGAACTAGCATCTGCCATTAACCTTGACAAAGGCGGATGCTAATTCGTCAAAATAATGGTAAGTAATGCAAAATAACACACGGTTTAGTCCCAAAAATAATAATTTACATATATATAATAAAAATAATAAATATAATGGTAATTAACTATTATATATAGTCTTTGAATACACAAAAGTACTTGGATTAATTTCTTAACCCTCCTCAACTGCCTTTAGTTATGTGATTATTTAGCTAAAAAAATTTTGGATGTAGCATGCGCCATCTCTTTGTCAATTTTGGTCACACTTTCTTCATTTTAGGCTTATTTGATAGGAAATTCAATGTTTAAAATTGTAGTTTTAAAAACATCCGCATATAGCGTTATATTTTTTTTTAAAAAATCAATTTTCTTTACTGACTATTGTTTCATAGATGTGTCTTTTTCTCTGATTGGATACCTACCAAATCTGGAAATGTCTTCTAGGCGTGTTTCTAAATGACAGATTCAGAAACGAAAACGATGTATATGTAATTGATTTTGATGTAAATAACTATATATATATTGTAATTTTTTATGTTCACAAATAAGATAATATAGTGCTCTATCAAAATATAAAGTTTGACTCGGAAAATTTTAAATATTACAAGAAAAATACATTTGGAGAAATAATCCTAACAAAAAACAATTATCGCTACAGACCGTAATCAGGCATTTCTAAACTAAAAATTCAGAATTGAAAATGAAATGTAGTACACTTTCATATTTTGAAGTAAATAATTATATCTATCATGATTTTTCATTAATTTATACAAATATAAAGTTTGATTCCAAAAATGTTAAATATTACAAGAAAAATAAGCGCAGACAAAAACATCTTTCTTCAAGTCAGGTGATTCACTCTAACGATTGTAATTTGCACAGTGGGAGTCTCTAAATAATAATGACAGAAATAAAAATTAAAGGTTTTATGCGTTCGTAATTGATTTTGTAGTAAATAATTATATCTATTGTAATTTTTTACATTCATAAATAAGATTTGATGTTACTTTATGGAAATATAAAGCTTGATTTGGAAAATTTTAAATTTTACAAGAAAAATAAGCATGCTGGAAATAAAAAGAGAATTATTTTGTTAGCTGGAGAACTGAATAACGACACAATCATTGGTTGGAGTATAATTCTTTTGTTTTACTGCTAGCTATTTTTTACAGATTTTTCTTATATTTTTCTACAGTTATTAACATTATTTTTAATTTTTCGTTACATTTAACCAATTTGAATCTAAGATTATTCAATTTTTAGAAGCTGAATTAAAAAAATTCTGTGTATTTTAGATTAATATTTTAACAATAGAAACCGGCTGGAAATGAAACGGAAATCATATTGTTCTCAGATTTAAGTAGTGGGCCAATAGAAAATTAGACAAAGATTAAAAAGTTAAAAGAATCAATTAAAGGGTTAAACCATTGCTGAAAAAGGGGATATATAAATTGTAAATCAAAAGTACCAATTATGAATACGATGGCAAGTTTTAAATCTTTTTTTGTTTTGCAATAAAAAATTGTGTCATTACCAGTATGAAAAATTAAAAAATATTAAGATATTTGCCAAGAAATTGCTTGAAGTTGGTTATAAGAGTGAATAAATTAACAATATTTATGTCAATTTAAAAAGTGTTATTATGATTTAAAGGAGTTGAAAATTGATAATAAAAAATGGATATCTATTCAATATATTTCAAATGCTCAAGTGAAATATTTTAAGGATGTGTTTAATGTTTCATTTTGTGTTACAAATAACGTTAATAAGTTTGTAAATAATTCTAAAAATGGCATGCCTATCAAGCAAAAAGTAATGTGTTTATATCAATTTTTGTTAGTGTATGTTATCATATATAGATGGATCAAGGCACAGTATTGAAAAAAGATTTAAGAAGCATAAATTGTTATACAAGCATGTGAAAAGTAAAAATAATAGTGATTTAATGACTGCTTCAGTTTTTTTTGGATCATGAAAAGACATTAAATATAAATTTAGGTTTGATGTTGAAAATGTTAACATTCCTCAGGAAGAAAGAAATCATAATAAAAGAAAAATTAAGGAGTCAATATTAATAAATAGAAATAAAATGAATATAATTAATAGAAATGTGGCTAATGTTAAAATTTGGGATTGATGAGATTTGAGTTGGTGACAATGTTGCTGAGAATTAAGGAATTAACTTCTGCCAATTGAAAAACTGTATATAATAGTTAATTACCATTACATTTATTATTTTTGTTATTATTACAATAGTTTTTTAATTAACTGACATTTTGTTTGTTTTACTTTTTTAATATAATGGATTTAAGTGACATTAAGAAATGATGGATCGTTAAAGCAATGTAAAAATTATTAAGCTTAAATGCAATTTTTTTAAGGATTCTGGAATTGTTGCAATGTAAAATTGAACAGCTGTATAAACTTAGCACCAAAATGTATGGATAAATTAAAATCAATAATTTTAAATGATATAGTTAAGAAATCTAAAAAAGAACTTTTTAATATTCGTGATATTTGAAAGCAACTGAACATTTAATAATTTTAAATGAATGGTATACTTGGAATGAATATAAAATTGTTTGTGAAAATGAACTTAAATTATATGAACTTAAATTACATAACAGATTTGAAAAGAAAATTGATTTTTTTAATACACAAATTTATAATGATATATGAATGTTGTCAATTTGTCAGATAAAACAATACATTTGATTCAGAAATACATTTTAAGTCACAAAGCTAAATTTGTTGATGGTACTTGGGCTGATTATAATTTGAAATTAATTGCAGATATTCAAAATCATTTGAAATAATTTGTGATGATAGTCATATTGTTAATGAAATTATTAAGAAAATTAATTGACATAAATTTAATGTGATTCCATATGAAAGTTCGTGGGAACTGGCCATTTTGGAATTTAAGCAGAAGCTGAAAAATGATCATATGATTTGTTTGAAAGAAGATAAAGGGCTATGAATGTGTTTAATTATAAAATGTCAGTATACTGAAAACATTAAAGTGCAAATGGATAAACTAGATTTCATTTTGATTGAAGAATATAATATGGATGGTCAGAGAATAATATTTATTAACAATATTTTTAAAAAATTAAAAATAATGCCTTAAATAAAAGTCTGTACTGTAAGATATATGCTTCTTGTGCTATATGTTCCCGTATTTTTGCAAATATAAAATTACATAAAGAAGATAATTCTTTGCAAATTATTATTGGTGTTGATGGTTCATTTATATATTAAACTTCCACATAGATTTGTAAGGGGTTACAAGAGTTTTTAGGATTTGGAAAAAATATTATTGCTTCATCTTTTAATTTTGTAAATAGAAATAAAAATACAGTGATTAATGAGTGTGGTGTTATTGCTTTATTAGATGTCACAGAAATGTATGGTTCTACTAATAGAGTGAATTCCATAAACATAATTGAACATGCATAAAAAAGTAAAAATGTTTGCAAATATATGATACAATTTATTCTTTAAAATTTTTTGATAACATTGTTGCATCTTTTGAAGGTGAATATTATAAAATGTCTAAAGGTTGGCCTATAAGTCTACCTGTTTTTGCACAAGTTTGCATTTTTGTTTTGTCTGCATATGAGAGTAGTAGTTTAGATATGTGTACTCTTAAAGACATTAAAATTTACAAAAGGTATGTGGATAATGTTTTTGTCAGTGGAAATACCAATACAAATAAATTTGCTTGTAGAGGAGTTAAATAATTTGAATAGCGTGAAATGGACTATTGAAAAAGAACAGGACAAAAGTGTTAGATATTTGGATTTAATTATTACAAGAAATAATAGTTTTGTTAAGTTATAAATTAATAATCAAACTATTGCAAAAAGGGGATAGATAAATTGTAAATCAAAAGTATCAATTATGCATAACATATGAAGTCTTTAATCTTTTTGTTTTGTAATGAAAAATTATATTGTTACCAGTATGATAAATTAAATATTGACATATTTGCCAAGGAATTGCTTGAAGTTGTTATAATAGTGAACAGATTAACAATACTTCTTGTCAATTTCAAAAGAGTTATAATGATTTAAAGAAGTTGAAGATTAATAATAAAAAATGAATATCTATTCCATACCTTTCAAATGCTCAAGTGAAATTTTTTTAACAATATATATAATGATATGTTTAATGTTTTATTTTGTATTACAAATTATGTTAATAAGTTAGTGAATAATTCTAAAAATGTCATACCTATTAAGCAGAAAAGTAAAGTTATAGGTGAATCAAGATGCAGTTATGAAAAAAGACTAAAGAAGAATAAACTGTTATACAAGTATGTGAAAAATAAAAATAATAGTGATTTAATGACTACTTCAGTTTTCTTGGATCATGAAAGAACATGTAAATATAAATTTAAATTTGATATTGAAAGTGTTAAATTTCTTCATGAAGAGAGAAACTATAATTAAAAAAAATTAAGGAGGTTATTTTAATAAATAAAAATAAAGTAACTATAATTAATAGACAAGCTACTAACATTAAAATTTGGGATTCATGAAATTTGAGTTGATGATGTTTGCTTCTGTTATGTTTTTTTTTTAATACAGCAGTTGTGGAGGGCTAAGTAATTACCTGAAAGTACTTCTGCAAACTAAAAAAACTGTATGTGATAGTTTATTATCATTATATTTATTATTTTTATTGTTATTACAATAGTTTTTTAATTAACAGACATTTTATTTGTGTATATATTGTAACGGTCAGATTCATATGCTTCATTAACATAGTGCAGAATTTGACCACTACACAGAACAGCAGCACCATAGATAGCAAAGCTATCAGTAGTACTGAGTTCGAATATAATTTATTGGTTCCACAATACACTCTATGAAACAACACATCTGATGCTACATTAGTAGACATTTTTTTAGGCATGAGGGTCATGGAGATGCAAGAGATTCAAGACTTTATTTTCGAGTTAGCTATATATAATATTAATATTAGACATTTATATTTTAACTGATGAAGGAGATGTTATATTGAATAGGTGTCGAATAAATAAATATGTAACGGCAGACATATAGTTTGAAATTATTTATTTAGAATATTTTGTACTAAAATCATTTAATTAATAATATTTGGTTATATTTAAAATGTTAGTACCAGTATTTCCAATACTGTTATATTTTAAAGAGATACATTTATTTGGCTGACATAATCTAGCTACCTGAATTCTCGAGCAAATATTTCAAGAGCATGCCTTTGGGGATTTATATCTTTGCAATGCAAGAGTCTAAATTAGGATTTATAATAGTAGCTGCAGACATATATTTATTTAATTTAATAAGATATTTATAAATTACTATGGACAGACATTTATTTGAGAGTGAATTATGTCACTAATGCAGAGATGGAGCTATATATTGAATAATAAAATTAATAGTAAGAAACACGTGGTACATCTAGAAAGGTGATATGAAGGTGGCAGTATATTAAAACTGTGAAGCCATGGTTGAGTTTAGAACAACGTGCTGGCATTTGCTGTAGGCCCATAAGCATAATCCGGGGCAAGTGGTTCATGCCATGATTACTTCCTGACTGCATGACAGCATCAAGCCCTACAGGAACATTTATTTTGTCCACTTGTGTAGGACGACTTGGATTAAGTAAATCCTGTAGAATCCGGAATATTCAAGACTTATAATGGGTCATCACATCTCTAAAACATAAATCATGCATAATTCACACAATATTCTGTTAAGATTTAATATATTTTATAACTTGGCCCTACATCATCAACATTTAATAAAGAACATTTTTGACTCCCAAAGAAATGTAATTAATGGAATTATTACTTAAAATTTAATAAAATATAAAAGCAATAGATAAGTTGGGTGGGTATTAATAACTAATACGTCAGCCATTTGCTAAGTAGTAGACCCCTGCATTTACAATAAATGAAGCACCGAATGCATGTCGATTTATATGAAATAACAAAGTAATTTATAAAAATAAATATTAATTAGGATTTGCAAGTCACGCATCCAATGTTTCAGGCAATCATGTATTGATATTTAGAGAATTATAGAGATTTTCGAGTTGACCAGCCAATATGAGTATATAAAAGAAATATATAAATAGGTCATTGGACAAGATGGCAACCATTTTGATTAAGATCTACATTTAAATTTGGCGAGGTCCAGTCAGAAATCTTATATGCATGCTATCATTAGATAATAAAATGTAAAATTAGAAATACATACCCAAGAAAAGACAGAATTAGGTAAGCTAGATTATTAAAGAAATTTACATAATAAATTAACAATTAAATTCATAGTTTTACAATTTATAGTTTTACAATTTATATAGGGAGTGAGCTATAGCGTGATTAATATTTAGAGTACTCTAGGCCTTGGGTACAGATACCTGTTTTATATGAAGCTTTCAGATTCCATGGTCAGTAGCAAATTGTTCATGAGTTCATATAGTAGCAGTTCTTTCCAGCATTCAGGTTATTAATTCATTACTACAGCAGCAGCAGCTTTCTGATTGTTTGGGCAGCAAATCCTCTTGGTTTATTTGTGAGGGCACATGTGGAGGTTCGCAGCATTCGATCGACCATCTCTGGGGGGAAATAGTATGGGTGCTTTCTGTGGTGGGTAAATTAATTTAAGATTTCTGGAGCCTCTCAACTGATCGAGAGCACAGCTAAAGTCTAACTAAAGTTCTTAGAAAATTCAAAATGTCCTCTTTTCTTGATCTTAATTTTTTCACTTTGATTCTATTTTATTTTTAGCTTCACTCATTTGTTCCTAGAAGAATCAATGCATTTTTATAAAATTAATTAATTCAGAAAGCTGCATTTCTATTGTTTAGGTTTATTTTTACCTTTTTACATTTTTGTAATTAAATCTTTTAGGGAATTTTTCTTTTTAATTAATCTATTACCTCTCACCAACCGTTACTTGCAAAATTTCAAATACAAAAGGGAATATACAATTATTTTTACTTTTATTTAAATTACAATCAAATTTCTACAATTATTATTAAATAACAGAGCAATAAATAACGAACTTTACAATTTAAAATAAATAGTTAAAGTTATATAAAATTATATAACTAAAAGAGAAATCTAAATGATATCAATTTTCTTTATTTATTGCTTTAAATTTGTTATCGGAACATGTGTGTGTTTATGGTGAATTTTACATATATTTATACATTTTTAATATTGCTAGACACACAATTTGATACCAAAAAGTTTAAATTTGGGTAGGATAGGGTGGTGGGTGAGAGACGATAGAAGGGGGTGAAACTTAAGATTTGAATGTGAATCTTATATATATATATATATATATATATATATATATATATACATATATATATATATATATATATATATATTGTATTGTTTTGAATAGTTATATATATATATATAAACATTCCCAGTGATTAATATTTTGTAATACATCAAGATTAATTAAAAGAACTGGTTTATTATGTAAATGAATTGCTCTCATTACAAAACGCAAGATAAAACTTTTTTAAAGAATGAAAGAAACTGTCTTCTCTTTTTACCTCAATTCAGGCTTATCTGAAGCACTTTGGAATGAAAGCATAAATATTTGAAATCAATCATATTACTTTTGAAGCTATATTTTTTTAAATTGCCTTATATTATTTTAATTGACAGTTGTGAAATTTTTCAATTTACACTTTTACCAATGATTAAAATGCATGAGATTAATACTCTAAAAAGATTTTATCATATTCATTGGATTGAGGGTGTTTCATTTACTTAATAAACTGGTTTTGGGTATTAATCTCAATGTACTACATAATATTAACATTAATCAATATTTTGGTATTAGAGCTGTGACACAGAGCATTATTAGATCTACTACTGCCTGTGCACATTCAATCTGCTGATAACTTTGTAATCTTGTGATCTGACCAAAATAATATGTATATGTCTTTTTTAGCCAAAAAAAATGTATATACAGGATTTTGGCAAGATATATAAAGTTATCAGGAGGTTGATGTGAATGTGAACATGCAATAGTAGGTCTAATACATGCTCTGTGCCACAGGACTAAAAATAACTAAATGTAAAAAAATACTGAAACATAATAAATATATATAATCTTCAATAATAAATGCATTTCAAATATGTATGACTTTCAACAACTTTTAAGAATGAAATTCAAAGAAATATTGCAACTTTTAACAATAACAAAATAAATATATATATATATCATTTTCAATAACAACTTTTAAGAACAAAATTCAAAGAAATATTGTGAATTTTAATCTTAACAATATATATATATATATCATTTTCAATAACAAATGTTAAGATATATTGTGAATTTTAATCTTAACAATATATATATATATATCATTTTCAATAACAAATGCATTCAAATATGTACGGCTTTGAAATATCTATGACTTTCAACAGAAACAACTTTTAAGAACAAAAGACATATTGTGACTTTTAACAAAAAAAAGAAATACAACTTTTAAGAACAATATTTGAAACTTTAAAAAAATGTGAATATGATGATGCTATTAATCAAAAAATTTATATTTTAAATATGTACCAAACAAACAGGAAATGATTTTAATTTTTAAGCAATTTATATAAAAATACATTAACTATATTTTTATGATACTTACTGTGTAATATATAACAGGAATTTACATGTTAAAAGTATTTTTTTACATATAATACAACCATACAAAATGGAAATCTGCAGTAAAAATTTTCCTTCCAACAATGTGCACCATCATTGCAAAGTATGCTGGGATTTTCATATTACTGCTAATAACCATCGTTTTTTTTTTTAAAAATTAAACCAAAATTCAAAAACAAAAAAATAAAAAATAAAATGCATATTAAATTATTACACTTTTATTGTGTTTTTATTTGTCATGCCATTCTTTGCATCTTCCAACCACATCTGTTTGTGGATGTCAATTTTACCATTGCAACCTCAGACATTACAACACTATTGCTTGTCACTGCATCTATTTCCATACTTGGTAATTTCCAAATATTTATCATTTTTAATGATACAAATTGTTGAATACACTTGAATATGCAATTAAAATCACAATAAAATCTAGACAATAACTGAAAATTCAAAATATTGCAAAAATAAAAAGATCAGGAAAAACAGGTTTTGTCACATATCGCATGGATTATTTTGTTTCAATTTGAATGTCAGGACATTACACATTTATTGTGGGTATGAAAAGGCCTCCTATCTTCCCTAGGCTTCATCACAGATCTAATACAAAAGTAGCTATTAATCATTAAAAATGTTTATATTTATATATTTCATTATTTGAATCACAAAATGTAAATTGAATAATTTCACAAATGTCAAATAGAATCATATAATGCAATTTAAAATATTTAGATTTAAAGAAGTAACAAGATTGATTTAAAATATCCATGCTTTTTTTAAATGCTTTAGATAAACCTCTATAAATGAATTGAGGTAAAGAGAGAAGATAGTCCATTCTTTTCTCTAAAAAAGTTTTATTTTGTGTTTTGGATTGAGAGTATTTCATTTGCTTAATAAGCCAGTTTTAGAATATTAATCTCAATGTATATATATATATTATAAAGTTTTCCATCTTGCTAGGCCTCTACATGCTAATATAAACTGTGCGTGAGTTGATCAAGCTATGTCAAAAAAGAAGAAAGTTGTATTTCTATTCTAAAAACATAGCTATATTTCCTGATCAACTCGCCTATTAATTGTTGAGAATTATGCTATCGATGAAATAAGCTTTTAATTTATTTAATATGGGTGCCATGACCTTTAATTCTAAAGAATCCCTGACTTCATCATATAACGTCTCGCAAATAAAAAAGAAAAATACTTTTAAACTAATTGGTATTACATCATGCCGTAACGAGAATTATTTTTTTAAGATTATTATTCCTGGGCTTAGTGAAACATATTGGCAAAGGTAAATTATGTTTTAAATCTTATTAAACTAATAATAAATTAATAAAAAAAAATAATAACTATTATTAATAATGCACAAATGAAAATTGGTATTAGAAATATTTTTTATTCTAATAGATTAAAAAAATAAAATTTGAAAGGCAATTATTTATCAAATAAATTGGAAAGAACACATTTAATTCAGATGTGAAATATTAATAAAAAATAATAACAGTTAAACAATTAAAAAGTTCTTGGTTAAATAAGAGTCTCTTGATCAATTAAATTAAAGTCACTATTGGGATCCTTTCATACGTATATTTTTAAGAATTGTTTGCAAACGCTTAGATTTGTCACAATCAGGATAATGAAGCATAACTTACTGGTAAGTTTTAGTGAATTCACAATGGTTGTAGATAACTATGCATAGTTTTTTGGGGTTAAAATGAGCTCATGGCCTTTGATTATTAGTTGATCTTGCCGTCCATTCTCCTAGTCGGTCACGAAAGCTTTTCTGGTATACATCTTCAGGCATGATGTCTTCAGAAGCTCCAGTTCACTCCGACATGCCGAATTACTTCAGCATAGAGCGATCTTGGATATATTACTGTTATCCAAGACCAACTAGAGAAACCAACAAACAAGACCTTTTTCCAATCGAACCCCTCCTTTTTATACTAGAGGTCCAGTTTTCGGACTTCTGTGCATGCTATTATCATGGCATTTTGTGTTTCATAATCTTGTAGATTTTTTATAAACTTTATGTTATAAAGTTCTCTTTTTTTTATCAAGTTTTCAGCCATGTTTAATTAGCTAAAATATTTTTCTTTTAGCTTATCTTTTTACTTGCTTTTGGAATTCTTTTGTTCTCTCCAATTCTACTTTTATTTCTGATTACAAAAAAAAAAAATACGAAAGAATAATTTAACTTTCATTGTACGTTATTTTTTTTAAAAAAAAATTAATCAAAAAAAAATCTAAATTTACTTTTATTTTTTAGCTTTTACCAAATGCCAATATATTTGCAACGTATATAATTAAACGTTACAATATATATATATATATATATATATATATATATATTGTGGATATATATCATCATATATAGAGGAGGTATTGAAAAAACATTAAAAGAGCATGAATTATTATACAAGCATATGAAAAGTAATGTCTACTTCAGATTTCTTGCCTTTGGTCATATGTTTATGATAACATCCTTCCACGAGGTGTTGAAGGCGAATAGAAACCAGTCTCTACCTTGTATGAGAGTAATGTAATAAAATTGCACTTTAGAAATAATTTTCATTATTAAATTTTCAGTTATCCTTTATAAAGTGGTAGTGGGCAGCAAATCACAATGCTTAGTATTAAATATTATCTTAATTAGTTTGATTTATAGAGCAGAAATTTTGATGGGTAAAAAATGTAAATGTATATTTTGGATTCATTCTGCATACATATTCATTATAGAATATTTTGTAGATTACACAACTTTTCATCCACAATGTAGAAGGCACTTATTTTAAAAAGATATTTTTGTTTTTATTAGATTAAAGCAAATATGAATTATTATACATGAATATGGATATATAGCTTCATATTTCATTGCACTACATACATATATAAAATGAATTAATAACATTTTAAAAAAAAACACGCAAATTATTTAATGATTTAAAAAACTCAATTTATTTCATTTTATTTAGTTGGATAACTTTGATTATCTAAAAATAAAAATAAAATATTAAAGAAAGTGGCAATAGTAATAATTATGCAGAAACGAATAGTAAATGCACTTTTTACCTTATATTATTTTTATGGTCAGGTGGACACTTTATTAAATTATCCATGCATTTTAAAAAATAACTGCAAAAGTTCTATAAGTTTATGTTTATAGCTGGAGCGTTGTCGGCTGATACAACACACTCGCCTCTTCTGCACATCTATAGATTAATTTTTAAGAAAAAACATATATGTAATGTGAAACAGAAAGAATGATAGTAATAGTTGTCTAATTGCTAATTTAAAAAAAAGGACTGGTATTAATTTATATTTATATTCTTTTTAATCTGTTTTCATACATTAGCAATCATATTAAGTCAATGTCTACATTTTAACTTTATTCTAAAATCCCTAATGCAGTTATCAACTTTTTCAGTTTATAATTTTAATTGCAAATTCATTAAGATAATATATTTCTTTAGATATATGGGTGTGCACCTCATTCCTGCAACTATATGTATAGTTATAAATGATCTATTATTTACATAATGCAGACTTATGTATGTAATATTATAAAGAAGAAACAAACCTCCAGTTATGACTTTTACAAATTTACATGCACTCACACTGAGCATTGGTTTGAAAAGCATATGTAGCTTATGACCAGAACTTTTCTATATATAAGCCAACCTTTGCCACCATGCTAAAACCAGGGCTTTAATCTATTGTATGCCTGAATTATAAACTTTTAATTGAATTGTACAAACTTATTAATTCTGTAGCAGGAGAGAGATAGAATTAATAAGTTTGTACAATTCAATTAACAATTTATAATTCAAGCATACAGTAGATTAAAACCCTGATTTCAGCGTAATGGGCAGAAGTTGGCATATATAGATAAGCTTTGGGCATAAGCTACATATGCTTTTCAAACAGATGATCATGGGCGAGTGCACGTAAATTCGTAAAAATGCATGAATGGAGGCTTGTTTCTTGTTTATAATAATAATCATAAATGATAATTATAAAAACAAAGCATTGTAATTCCTATTTTTAATAGAAAAATTTTATTTGCTACTACAATTAACGTTTAGAATCAGATTTAACTATAAAAAAACTTAAAAATGAAGTTGAAAAACTGTAATTATACAAGTAAATCATAACTATTAACATATTTAAATCTATTTATTAATCAATACATATATACACACAAACAATTGAATTACAAATATATATATATATATATATATGCATATATATATATATATATATATATATATATATATATATATATATATATATATATATATATATGCAAGCAAACATCCACTTTCATAAATTGACTCTTTAACATAAATTTTAAAAAAAATTATAATCAGATTAATGATAAAAATAATCTTGTTTAGAAATGACGAGAATCTTAATATTATAAATTTTAGGGATTTAGAGATTTAAAAAAAATGTAATAATAGATTATTTGTTGAGTCTCAAATCTCAAAAAGAATGCAAGTTGGAATTGAGATGTATATTAATGTAAAGCCTAAAATTAATATTTTAATAAAAGATGTAAAAAAGTAAAAAAAAATGTTTAAATAAATATATTTTAAATTATGATATTTATATAGAGTAACTAATAAATAAGTTGATCACATTATTAAATAATAAAAATATTAAAAGTAAAATTAAAAATTATATATTTTTATAAAGGTTAATAAAATTGCATATACTATTATCAACAAAATTTTAACAAAATTAAATAGAAACAGACTAATAAAAAACTATCAATTTATCTATTTTTGAAAAAAGAATAGAAAATATCTATTAAATAATATTTTAATAATTTAAATGAAGTAAATGTAATAACACTGGAATGTATTTTGCTAAGTATGAAAATAATATAAGTAATAAATGATAATAATACTAATTATTTAAACAATATTGGGGGAATTTATATGATTTTATGATAAAAATGTAGGGATTTGGGAATTAAAATAAATTATTTGAAAAAAGTAAGAATAAACCAAAATTATATTACAGCAACATTACAATAATAAAACTTCAGTCCTTTTATGAACATAAAATTAATATGAAACATAAAAAAATTGATATTGAAATGTTAATGTTTGTTAGTAATTACTGAAAAAGAATTACCAAAAAAAATTATTGGGCATTAAAAAGTTAAAACCAACTCTAAATAATCATGGAAATAAATTTAGTTTAGTTGAATATGAAAATTAATATACTATGTTTTAAATTTAGTTTTAAAACACAATGGAAGAATGATACCCATTATATTTTGTGTCAAGCTCACCCTACACAAATTATATGCTAGCTGCTTATAATAGCTCTCATTTTCTTGATAAGCTTTAACTACAATAGAATATGTATCGTTTATTGAACTGTATATATAATATTATTCAATGTCTGTATTTTTAAAGTAATATATATATATATATATATATATATATATATATATATATATATATATATATATATATATATATATATATATATATATATATAATATATATATAATTGAACATTTGTAAATACAGTAACTAAATAATTACAAATTTTATCCTCTTAGGAGCACTTTCGATTATCCCAGTAATTTTTGTCAGCTAAAACTTTGAAAGGCTAACTTTCCCACAATTCCATGATTTCAACATTTACTGCTTGCCTGTTAATTGAGTCATGTTTATATTTATATATTAGCATAGCTTCCTTTATTTTTCTTTTATTGTTATGTTTTTCAATTTGCAATATTTTTACATTATTAAAATTGAAGTCAAACCATAAATACATGATTTATTATGGTCCTAAAAAACTGATGCTGAAATATTATTATCAACTATACAATTTTATTTTGATTTCTGAACTCATTTTAATAATAGCAAGTGTTCTTTAGTTCTTTTTTTCAACATACATCTAGATTCACCTATACATCCACTGCCACACCTACATATCCATTTATAAATGACACATTTTTTATTTATAAATGAGGTTTTATCTTTATTATTGAAATCTGATTATGAAGACAAACTAGTTACTCAAATGAAGAAACTTAACTTTATGAAAGTTGATAAAGTAAATATAGAAAATTTACATATTCAATTTATTAATAACATTTTTTTAAAAAAAAACTAAAAATAAAGTTATTGATAATAGTACTTATTATAAAATTTACCCTTCTGTTGCAATATGTCCTAAGATTTTTTCAAATATAAAACTGCATATAGAAAATGAACCATTATGTTTAATGATTGATTGGCAGGGGTTATTATGAAACATGTTGTTTAATTGAGAAAATGCTACAAGAAATTCTTGGTTTTGGTAAATATACAATATGTTCTTAATTTGATTTTGTTAATAAAATCAATAATGTTAAGATTAAGATTAATGATGTTATATGTAATCTAGATGTTAGTGAAATGTATTGATCAATTGATCAATTGGGATCTATTGAAATTATTTCCAATGCATTAAGTTTAAAAAATGTTAACGTGAAAATAATAAAATTTATAACTGAAACATTAAACTTTATCGATAAAAATATTTATGCAGTTTTTAAGAAGGATTTTTATAAAATGTGCAATGGATGGCCCATGGGTTTATCTACTGTTGCTCAAATATGTAATTTTATAATTGTTACATATGAAGAAAATATTTTGAAAAAGGAATATTATCAAAAAAATATTGCTGTATATTATCAATATGTTGATGATGTTTTTGTCTGTGGTAAACCAAATACAATTAATGAGTTGTTTAAAGAATTAAATAGTTTAAAAGGTCTAATATGGATAAAAACAGATGAAGATTCAATGTGTGTTCAGTTTGTTGATCTTAAAATAACTAGAAATCGATGCATGATGGATTACTGTATGACCATTAAACCAATAGTTAAAAAAGGTTATATTCCATATAAACCAAAAGTGCCAAATGTCACACAAAATTACAGGTTTGAAGTCTTTCTTATTTATAAATAATAGTCTTTGCAAATATTCATCAGATAAAGGCAAAAATATTGAAATATATTCGAATGAATTATTAAATGTTGGCTACAATTATAATCACATATATAAAGTTATTAAAGATTTTAATACAAAATATAAGAATAAAAATTTTAATAATAATATTGATTCTCCTGCTAATAAAAAAGTATGGATATCAATACCATATATTTCAAATGATCAAGTAAATTTTATAAGGAAAATTTAAAGGTATATGTGATATTGCATTTTATACACCTCCTACATTAAACAAATTAATAAATAACTCCAAAGATAAAACCTCATTTATAAAAAAAAATTGTGTCATTTATAAATGGATATGTAGGTGTGGCAGTGGATATATAGGTGAATTTAGATGTATGTTGGAAAAAAACTAAAGAACACTTGCTATTATTAAATAACGAGTTCAGAAATTGAAACAGAATTGTATAGTAGATAATAATATTTCAGAATCTTTTTTATGACCATAATAAATCATGTAATTATGATTTTGAATTCAATTTTAATAATGTAAAAATATTGCAAATTTAAAAAAATAACAATAAAAGTAAAATTAAGGAAGCTATGCTAATATATAAATATAAACATGGCTTAATTGATAGGCAAGCAGCAAACATTAAAATCATGGAATTGTGGAAAAGTTAGCCTTCCAAATCTTTAGTTGACAAAGATTACTGGGATAATTGAAAGCACTCCTAAGAGGATAAAATCTTTAATTATTTAGTTACTGTATTTACAAATATTCAATTATATAATTACATATATATATATATATATATGTGTGTGTGTGTGTGTGTGTGTGTAAACCAAACCTTCCTAACACTATACTAGCAAAAATAAAAATGCAAAACCATAAAACAATACAATACTAGATTAAATTCAAAATTTTACCAAAATCCTTTCACAACCATGGTTTCATCTACTACAAATAGACTTTCTCAAGTGAAAATCAAACTATAAGAAATAACAAATATATGCACACAATCAAAGCTTCCCTTAATTCATTTCCAACTCCACCTTCCCTTAACCCTTTTCCCGCCTCTTATGAGGCCTCTCGTCAACATCTGACATCACTCTAACTCTGCCAGTTCTTATGCTAAAATATTCGTTTGACAGGTATTGATTAGGTTTTTAAAAGTTCTGTAAGATGGTGCCCTCTTCCGAATTATTTTACAAGTAAAAAATCAAAAAAAACGCATTTAAACCTAAACAAAGAAAGAACATTGTCAGTGATTGGTTGTTAGCGAGCTCTCAGGTGAAAAAGACATTCTGATTGGCTGGAAAGAACAAAGAAACCGCCTGATCAAAGAAAATAAAGAAAAACGCTGAGATTTTCATTTCGAATGTGATTTAAGTATTTAAAAAAGTATAATTTGAGAAATTAAAATAATTTTTAAAAAATAAACTAAAAAAACAAAATTATTTTCGAAAAATATTGAAGATTTTAGTAAAAATATTTAAAATTTAGCAAAAAGAAATCTTTACTTTTTGATATCGTAACATTGAAAAAAAGCGTTTGCGTCAGCACTTTTTTGTTTAGACATTCGCTTTATATTTGCCAAAATTGAATATATTTTATAATAAATAAATAACAATTTATTTTTGAAAGAACTTTCGTTCTCTTTCATAACGAGAAAAATTAGTAATATACTTTTTATAAACGTATCTGAGTTGAATTTAATATTATAGGAGAATATGTTTTAACAATAGGCTTTGTCTTCAGTTTGTGAGTTGGCCAATTAAAAGATTTGATTTTTACCTCATACAACCAATAATATAGTTAGCGGTTTAAGGGTTAATATCAAAAGAAGTCTTCATAAGATTGATAGCCTCAAAATCGAGAAGATTTATCATCAAAGTCTCCTTTATTCTTCTTTTTAACTCATTCCCTTCATAAAAAATAACCGAAGCATTGTCAAATAATATTGTATGACCTGTATTCAATTCATGAATATATAAAGCTGAGTTAAGATATCTATGTTTAACTCTACTTATATGAACCTTAATCCTTTCATTAAGACTAAACTTACTCTGGCCTACATAAAACTTACCACAACTATATAGAATCTTATAAACAATACCAGGAATAGACCTACTATCAATAGACTGTTTAGAACCATTAAGTAATGAATTCAATCAGAACCTTTCTTCCATGCAACATTCCTTCCATGTAACAAATGACTATTCTTATAAACCAAATTATAAATTGAAGCCTTAAATGGTAATGACATATAATCATTATCCTTACCAACAACATTATTACCGTCACAATCATGACTATAAACATTATTATTAAATACGATTTTTTTAATAAAATCATGACTATAACCCAATTCTACATATTCAGCTGCAAATTGACTTCTTTGAATATCAGCATTATTATTAAAATTATTAAGCCTTTTATTCCTACAACAAACATTTAACAAAGACATTTTTTATGTATAAAAGGCTGATAACTATCAGGCCTAATCATATTCCTCAAATTTTTAGGTTTTATAAAATGACTACAAAATAAAACATCATTAACCTTCTCAACATTTAAATCTAAAAACTTTAATTTTACAAAATCAAAACTACCCCCATCAGTTGTAAACTTAATACTAGAATCAAAACCATTCAATCCACATAAAAACTCTTCCAATTTCTCTTTCTTAATAACAAACAAACAATCATCAACATACCTAACAAATAATTTAATAGAACATGAAAACATATTAATAACACTTCACTTAATAGAACATGAAAACATATTAATAACACTACACTCCAAATAATCAATATAGACAGCACACATCAATGGAGAAATGACATAACCAATAACCCAACCTTCTCTAATCTTATAAAACACACCATTAGACATAAAATACATTGAATCCTCTAACAGCAAAAGCAAATCATGAAAAACCTTAATCTTATCTGCAAAAAAAACATTCCAATTTTTTTAAAATTGACACAAAAACATCAATACTTTTTAATCTATTAACTGATTTGTACATATTTTCAATGTTTAAACTACCAAAAACACAATCATCATCCAAAACAAAACCATTTATTTTCTTAAAAGCTTCAAAAGAAGAAGAAACACAAAATTGACCTAATTTTATATAATCCTTAAAATATCTTATAATAAATTTTGATATTTTATCAGCAATTCCTTCTGTAAAATCGAAAATACATCTCAAAGGAAAATTATCTTTATGAGATTTCAAATTAAAGAAAACCTTCAGAGCCACATAATCACTAGGGTACCAATTTAAATAAGTAGTTCTATCAAAAATCTTTTTATTTTCCATAACTTTCATAATCATAATTAATTTACATTTCATTTTTATTTTTTTACCAGAATCAGAATCTAAAATAGCATATTCTCCATTATTCAATTCTAAAGAAACTTTACTTTTAAAATCAATATTATTTAATAATACAAAACGGCCACCTTTATCTTCTTTTAACAAAATAACATCATTGGCTATTAATCTTTTCTTAACAAAATTAATTTCCTTAGGGGCAAAAATAAATTTTTCTCTTTTAAGTTATTGACTATTCAAAATAACCTGTAAAGAAAGTTTATTTTTATCAGAAATATTATTACTATTTTCAATGGCAGAAACAAAATCAAAAACTAAATTCTTATTAGCAAAAGGAAGAAAGCCAGTACCCTTAGCTAAAATAGCCATATCAGACATACTCAAAACATAATTTGACAAATTTAAAACAGATGAAGCATCAGGTCTATTTTTATAACACCCAAATCTAAACTCTTTTCCTTTCACAAAACCTTTATTTCCAGCCTTTCCAATCAACCACTTAAACTTATTAAAATACTTATTACTATAAGTAATTTCACACTTACTCTTAAACCACTTTAAAAAATAATTCAAAACTGAATAATTAAAATTCCTTCTAAAATCCAACCCTCTTCTAATTATTTTATATCTATTAATTAAATTAGATAAACTACTCATAATCTGCATAATAAATTGTTTAAGAATGAATATTTTAAAATTTAGAATAAAATCACAATTAAAAAATAAAACCAATTTCCTATCCAACTTAATATTACATGAATTAGGAAACACGTTGCAAAACCTACAAATCTTAAAAAAATTTACCTGAGCCTTTAAAAACTCTATTCTATTAGACATATTAATTAACTTTTTTATTTCTAAAATTTCTACACAAAAAAAATTATCATATAAAATCTGTCACATACTGAAAGAAAATTAATAAAAAAAACTATACAAATACAAACAAATAATTAATAATAAACAAATAATACAAATAAATAATGCAAACACACAAAACAAAGCAAATAAAATATGAAATTCACAAAACCATATAGCACTATCTAAAAAATATTAAATAGTATATCTAAATAGAAAACCAAACCTGCCTAACACTATACTAGCAAAAATAAAAATGCAAGACCATAAAACAATACAATACTAGATTAAATTCAAAATTTTACCAAAATCCTTTCACAACCATGGTTTCATCTACTACAAATAGACCTTCTCAAGTGAAAATCAAACTATAAGAAATAACAAATATATGCACCCAATCAAACCTTCCCATAATTCATTTCAAACTCCACTTTCCCTTAATATCAAAACAAGTCTTCATAAGATTGAATGTAAACACTACAAACTTCATGATAATTGACCGAATGGAACTAACTACTGATCCACCAAATAATCATTCCAACTTTGGTCCAATTACAGAAAACTTCACCACAGAAAGATTTAATAAAAAACAATACAGAAATCTCACTTTTCAGTTCAACCAGACGATCCCTAATAACCTTCTCAAATCACTATTGAACTATAATAGTGACAATCGTCTAATCATGGCAGTAACTGATGCTAATTGCTCACTCCTAAAATTCCCTATTGATGCGTTTTGTGCTATGATAAGGAAAAAAATTTATAGCAGAGGGAATTTATATATATGTATGTGTGTGTATAAGAATTTCTCGTGCTAAATATTTATGTAAAACTTTGCGATTATCTCATTGCAACTATCTATATATAATTGAAGTGTTTTCTAACTATAGCTTATGATAACACATTTTAAAAACAAAAGTGGATACATCTTTATTTTTTTCTCTTTTATCTAGACTCTAGAGGATCTTCTGCAATGATTATAAATATTTTAATTTGACTTATATATGTATTTGTCAAGTCATTGCAGATAATCTGGTCCTCTAGATAAAAGAAGAACAAAGGTAAAGAGCTATTCTCTTTTTCTTTAACATGAATTATTATATGTTATATCTAGAGAATACTTCAGTTATATATAGACAATTGCAATGAATTAATTTTATACATACATAGATAGATCAGTTAATCTGATATATATATATATATATATATGATCAATAGATGGCGTTTTACCAAAACCACCGAAACAAGTGTAAAATTTGTTTACATAAACGACAAAAGAGTCAGAATTAACTATCTCTTTCTTTGCTCACCCTCAGATCAGCTGATTTCAAGCTATTTGGTATTATCAGTGAAGGATAGAGTTAGAAACTAGATCTAAACACTGACTCCAAGTGTTTATGCAAAACGTTTCTATCAGTTTGCAAGTGTGAATTTTTCAGACCAGTAAAGTCTTCAAACTCAGCCTAACAAACCAGATATCTATATGGGTCTGATCTCAGTTCAGTTTCACCACATAGTCAAAGTCTCTGCAATATATATCATTGCAAGAAAACTTTAAAGGTACATTTATGAAAAACAAAAACAAGTTATTCACGTAACTTGCTATCACTTGTTTTTTATGATCAATAGATGGTGTTTTACCAAAACCACCAAAACAAGTGTAAAATTTGTTTACATAAACTACAAAAGAGTCAGAATTAACTATCTCTTTTATTTGCTCACCCTCAGATCAGCTGATTTCAATCTATTTGTTATCATCAGTGAAGGATAGTGTTAGAAACTAGATCTAAACACTGACTCCAAGTGTTTATGCAAAACATTTTTATCAGTTTGCAAACGTGAATTTTTCAGACCGGTAAAGTCTTCAAACTCAGCCTAACAATATATATATATGAAAAACAAAACAAGTTATACATTTCATAACTTGCTATATCTTGCATTTTATGTTACTAGATGGAGCTTTAGTTCACATAAACACTAAAAGAGATAAAATTAAATATCTTTTTCAAATTGTCTCCAACCTTTAAACCATGGTTTCAAGCTAATTGGCTCATGTCAGTAAAGGGTAGGGAGACCAGAAACTAGATCTAAACTCCAACTCTACTAAACAGCATTTATAAAACTTATTTTTATCAGCTTGAAAGCACGAATTTTTCAGATACATAAATATCTTCAAATCCAGTCAAACAAACTACATAGCTATATGGGTCTGACTGGATTTGAAGATATTTACTTATCTGAAAAATTTGTGCTTTCAAGCTGATAGAAGTAAGTTTCATAAATGCTGTTTAGTAGAGTTGGAGTTTAGATCTAGTTTCTGGTCTCCCTACCCTTTACTGACATGAGCCGATTAGCTCAAAACCATGGTTTAAAAGTTGGAGACAATTTGAAAGAGATATTTAATTCTATCTCTCTCAGTGCTTATGTGAACTAAGCTTGATAGTGGGCTATTGGTAAAGCTCCATCTAATAACATAAAATGCAAGCTATAGCAAGTTATGAAATGTATAACTTGTTTTGTTTATCATAAATACACCCTTGAAGGTTTTTGCAATGATATAGATTGCAGAGGCTTTTACTACATGGTGAAACTGAACTGAATTCAGACCCATATAGCTATCTGGCTTGTTTCACTGGATTTGAAGATATTTATGTATCTGAAAAATTTGTGCTTTTATGCTGATAGAAATAAGTTTCATAAACGCTGTTGAGTAGAGTTGGAGTTTAAATCTAGTTTCTGGTCTCCCTACCCTTTACTGATGTGAGCCAATTATCTCAAAACCATGCTTTAAAGGTTGGAGACAATTTGAAAAAAATATTTAATTCTATCTCTCTCAGTGTTTATGTGAACTAAGCTTGATAGTGGGCTATTGGTAAAGCTCCATCTAGTAACATAAAATGCAAGCTATAGCAAGTTACAAAATGTATAACTTGTTTTGTTTATCATAAATACACCCTTGAAGATTTTTGCAATGATGTAGATTGCAGAGGCTTTTAGTATATGGTGAAACTGAACTGAATTCAGACCCATATAGCTATCTAGTTTGTTTGACTGGATTTGAAGATATTTACATATCTGAAAAATTGCTGCTTTCAAGCTGATAGAAATAAGTTTCAGAAATGCTATTTAGTAGAGTTGGAGATTAGATCTAGTTTCTGGTCTCCCTACCCTTTACTGACATGAGCCAATTAGCTCAAAACCATGTTTTAAAGGTTGGAGACAATTTGAAAGAGATATTTAATTCTATCTCTCTCAGTGTTTATGTGAACTAAGCTTGATAGTGGGCTATTGGTAAAGCTCCATCCAGTAATATATATATATATATATATATATATATATTGAAGCAGTTGGATCTAAGTTCAATCCTAGCTTCATGATCTTTCACATGTAGCCAACTTCAAACCCTTGTACTAATCTTGAATTTCTGATGCAATGGGGCTTTATATGTTCAGTCCACGCTAGTTTCCTTAAAGAAAAACTATTATAAATGTGTGTTAAAATTAACTCGTTTGAGATTTAAACTAATCATTTCTATTAATAAATTCATGATAGAATTATTCATGAATTTATATATATTATAACTGCATGGATTGTGCGTATATATTTATAAATATTTAAAGTACATATTCGTTCTAAAGTTTCATTGTGTCTGGAATGTTTTGTTTTACTTTAAATAGTTTGTTCAAATTTTTAGTGATTAAAAGCTACATTCTTTCGATAAGCTTTCAGATTGTCCCTATCCAAAAACAATGGTTTTTATTAATTAGAAAAAGATAAGTATTTAAAATGTAAGGACAGTCCTAATTAAAATCATTTTCTGATTTTAAAAATTCATTTTCTAATTAGAAAATGAATTCAAGTTAATGAGTTTGAAAGCCTTATTGAAGGAATGTATCTAAAAACAACTAGTAAATTTTTGTAAGATTGATTAGGAAAGAAGCACTAGCATGAAGGCATCAGATACAGTATAAAGAGCCCAGGAAAAGTTTCCAAGCAGCTATTATTCCTCATTAAGAGAAGCCATATATATTTCATTAGAGAAGAAGCCACCCGGTTAAATTATGAAGTAAAATAGTGTTTCTACCATGGTGGGGGGGGCTTAACTTCAGGAGTCTGACTACAGTTTCTGAAGTCCCCTGAAAATCTTCAATGTGGCTGTAATATAAAAATTTATATACCAATCGTAAGCTGCTGAAACCTTAGAGAAGTCCTTCAAAATGTCATTCAAATAATTTTCCAAAATGCGCATCTATGTTTCATCCAACTGGACTCTGCCGAGTGTAATCTAAGGAGCCAACCATGAAGAAATGGTAATATCTTTCTTATATAAACTGCTACATTCTGGCCGGTCTTCGAACTTTATTTTACACTACCTTTAAATTAAGTACTGTTAAAAGCTCTTCTCCTTCCTTGATGTATTAATGCTATTTTAAATTATGTAGTAATTCTCTATCTTAATCTCTAGTCTTTAAATTTAATATTTGTTAACTTTCTCTTTTCTTACGATGGCGGTTCATTTATTATATTATATATATTTATCGTGTGATTTATTAATGTTGTTTATTTTTAATTATATGCCAATAATCTTTCAACTCGATGAGCTCCTTTGTCCCATTTGCTTTGTGCACATAATATAATATTAATTTTTATAGTAATTCTTACCCACTAGAACTCATTGGATGCAGTTCTATTAATTATCGAGTTGAAGGATTTATACAATTTTTGCTATTTTTATTAATGGCTAATAATAATAAATTATCAGCTCAATTTCTAACCTATGCTCCCAGCCACTTTACTGAGTTTATAATATCTATTTATTCACATTAACATATTGTTTCGCAAAAAGGTCGATAAAGGAATTAAATAAATATATTCTAATTCAAATTTTATATTTTCTATTAATATTCAGGAAGGGCATGAGATTTAGGGCATAATTAATATAATTTCTAATTGCATTAAGTACTTTTTAGTTAAAGCTCATTTGATTTTAATTCAAATTGGTCAGGTCATCATGTAGAGCATTCTTTATATAAAATGGGTTTTATTAATTAAACGATGATTACCAAGTCATCATTTTTCTGAACGTTGCTGACGTGAGCCATCTCCTGCTTCACAGGCTTGTCCTCGGTGATATTACTGTCCGTTAAATTACATAGGAAGAAAGTACTTCCTCACTTGCTTATTTTATATTTGGAACACCAAAGGTTCGAGGCTACGACCCGACCTGGTTTTCCCTACATTCTATGGATCCTTCATATAGGGCATCAAAGACTTGTCAAATACAAGCCGCCCTGCTATTTTCTCAAATCACAGACAAGCCATTATTTTTCATATTTATTCTTATAGCTCATAAGTTTTCAGTACCATTTATTTTTCAGTTCCAGTAAAGACCGCTCTCATGCTCGTAAATCGTGATGAATTGATTTTATTAAAATCGAACAAATTCATATTTATTTATAAGTAAGTAAGTTTTCTATTAAATATTAAAATTATGCCCTAAATACGTATATTGCTCTTTGTGAATTGATTTACGAATGTGAAAATAAATCTCACATTCTTTCTATTAGAATTTGAATCATAATTTCTGTCACAGCCAAATACCTTTATCTACCTTTACTTCCTCATCAGGGCATAGATATATATAATTCTCCTAGAATATTGCATAATAGTATTGGCATACAATAAGGACTGCCATTCTTATTGTAAACATAAATTTTGTTTAAAGTCTAGAGGTAATCTATATAATGACAATCTAAAAGTTGAACAAAATTATAATTATTATTAAACATTTTATTAACACATTTGGGTTTTTTTACTTTCTTTTTTATTCAAATTATTTTAATATTAATGCTCACTGTCTGTATTGGCAACCCGAACATATATATATGAGTTGACTTAGAAAGATTCTTAGTTATTTTATTATACTTCATTAGAGTTAAATCAGAGGTCTCATTAATCATTATCATCCGTTGAGCTAGTTCCTTGATGCATAGTCATGTACCATCGATATATGTCATCCATTAATTTGATCTGAGCTCGTGAGTTGGGTTTGAATTCAGTTTGGTTCAGTTGAGTTTGAATCTGACTTCGAGTTTGGATTTGTTAATGTGTTGGCTTCTTTTTGACTGGTACAATATATATATATATAATTAAAATTACCCCGAATCCAAAATTCAACCAGACCAGCATAAAAATAATATTAAAACACTACCAAAGGTTTCACTGCTACAATATATATATATATATATATATATATATATATATATATATATATATATATATATATATATATATATATATATATATATATATATTGTAACCTTCCAGGTTAGCACCAAAAACAAATATGGGGAAGGTCACATTTGTACTAATAAGGGATAAAGATAATTAGTTGAGAAAAATGAATTGTGATATAATATAATATTTGGAATTGAATTTTTGATAAAATTAGGCCTAAACTGTGATGTGATTTGCTAATTAAAATTGGGATTTAACAAAATTAAAATCTTAAATGGGTAGATTGATTGATGGAATTTTGGGGCTATATGTTTAGTGGTAGATGTTTGTGTACAATAGAAGCTTTACATGTCATCATAGGCAGATGCATATGTGTATTATTAAGTAGAATTTTCTTTTTATATTTTATTTATAATTTATTGATTATATATTGTCTTAGAATCTTATATTTTAAAAATGATAAAAATTATTTGTAATAGTAAATGACATTTTAAAATTAATAATTAATGTTTAATATTTTTTTTAATTACTATGTATAGTATATTCAAACATTATATTGTTTAAAATTTTATAAATAATATTTCTGGAAAGCTTCCAAAGTTGTCATGGAAACATAGAGGGCGTGAGGAGAGAAAAGACAGGGTTTACAACTAAAAAGTAATAAAAAAAAAAAAACTCCGAAGAAGAAGTTAAAAAAACTTAAATGAATCAAAAAACTCTCTAATAGTATTATAACAAACATAAAAAAAATCACAAGGATTCTAATAATATATTTATGGAAAATTTATATTGTACTACAGGAGTAAATAAAACAATGAAGAGATAGACCCAAAAGGAAATCAGCTTCAAAGTTCTGCCAAAGTCATGATTTAGGTTCACTACCTTTGGAATACCTGGATGTTACATAAGATAAGTTATTATAATTTATTTTAAAATATTATTAAAACATGAATAATATTAAAATGGCAACGTTTTGTAAAATAGAGCCACCTCAAATTCTTTTCAAATTAAACACCTGATTTTTAACTTAAAGAATTTGCTATCAATATTCTATAAAACAAAATTTAAAATGAAAAAATTTATATATCTAATCTAATATCAAGAAGATAATTTTATATTGTATAACTTCACTATAGGCGTGTCTATAACAAAATAATTTTCAATGCATGCAAATATAATTATAAGGCTTATCACGGAATTCTAAAAGGAAAAGACTATTGTCATTCTTAACAAAAATATGCTTTAACAATGGATAGACATTTTTTTACGTCATAATTTACTGTGTCATTGAAATTAATATATGTGTTTCTTTTAACTTTCAATTTTATTTTTAAAAAAACTTAACCTGTAATGATAAGATATTGATAAATATTTTCATTACTGAATATAGCAGATGTATAATCAATTTTTATTATTATTTTTTTTTTTTAAAAAAAAAAAAAACAAATACAATGCAACTTCATATCATTTATAATATGATTATGTATTATTTTATATAATCTAGAAGTTATATTATCGGTGGTTATAGATGTTCGAATATGTGCGTGATGTTATTTTTTTTTTAATTGTATTTATTATGCTGAATTTCGTTAATGATTTTTATTTTTAAAAAAATAAAGAATAAAAACCTTGTCAGTTATAAGTTTGTTATATAGGAAGTAGAGTGAATATAACTTCACGATAGAAATGATCAGGGATGATTAGATTATTTAAATGGAGTTTGGGAGATATTATTAACTCTCACATATATAAGTGTTTTATTATTGTTGTCCCATGCTTGTCTTTAATTTTTGTATAGTTAATGTTAGATGGAATATATATTGGTTATAACGGACAAGTGTTATATAAAATTCTATAATATGTATAAAAGATGATTAATTTCTGTCATCATCAAAGTTTTATAAATAATCCAATAGAATATAGTTTAGAAATTCATGATATTTACTATATAAACAAACACACATATTCGAAGATATATGATTAACATATTAAAAGTAGTGAATTTTCATTTGACCACAGAAGAAATGTAATTGGTGATAAAGGTGTATCAATAATATTTTTTTTTATTTATGATTTATTTTTGATTTGATTTTTTTTAATATTTTATTGAATCAACAGCTTATAGAAATTCCTTGATTATATACGTTCGATTCTTCATTTCCACACACACACACACATATAATTTCATAGCATAGTTATAGAAGATATAAGTTTGTCAAATAATTCAAGTTTTAGTTAAATTTGTTTAGTGGTAATAAGTCTCAGTATTACAATGCCAGTAATACATTTTACTTTGTTGAGAATAGATAGTGATATGGATAGAAAAGTACCCGGTCCTAATAATTATCTATTCTATATTAAATATGATACTTGATGATTGTGCAATAGTTTAGTATTGAACAGATGCTCTGAACATATTTCAATTAATCTTATAAAATTATAGTTTATAGATGTTTTTATCATCCTTGTTGGTTTGATATATAAAGACCATACCCTATAACCTCAACTGAGCTAAGCCATAGGGTAATTTCAAAATAAAAAACCTTTTAACTAAGTTTAAATATAATTTATAATTATAAATTTATTCTATTTTGCATAGAATTGGCGCCTGGGAAATTATAAATAAGTGAAAAGATGGAGGTTGTAGGGAG
>JAQFVV010013910.1:0-64187 GCA_028023455.1 Epiperipatus broadwayi
TAATTTTTACAACCGTTTCTATCAGAAGTTCTCAGACCACATGGATATCATATGAATAATAGTTATAATTAATGCTTATATAAAGGCATATGAAATAACTTGTTTTGAAATTATTCCTGAAAAGAGCTAATTGCAAATTCTCCGTGAATTTAAATATCGTGGCATAATGGTGACTGAAAGAGGGATGAAAGATGGATGACCTGGTCTAAATTGTATTTAAACTTATTTAAAGATTATTGAGCTAGCATAATAAAGATATATATATATAATCATGGATTTAGTATTTCATCGATTCATTTCTAGCATTCTACTTGAAGACCCAAAGTCCGATTGTAGTGAAATGTGTATCCTCTTTCTAAAGAATTTAATCATCTCTTTATATTTAACAAGACCAACATAGATTTTAAATATAATCCATTCTGTTATATTTGGCGAACCTAACTATGAAGCATTAAGTTAATGATTTCTAAACATTAAATATAATTGATTATATTACAATTAATACATCAACTGGGATGATTAAATGCCGTTCCATTATATTTGGTGCCTCAACTAAGGCTATCAAATAGGCTGTCCCGTTATAATATATATATATATATATATATATGTGTGTGTGTGTGTGTGTGTGTGGTCACAGTATGTGCTATCATCACAATATGTATATATTGTAATGGTGTAGAGGTAATGAGATTGAACCTGGGGTGATGGCAAATCATCATCAACCCCAGTTTAAAATAAATATAAAACTATCTATCCATATTTAATATAAAATAATGATCATAAGAGATCACTAAGAGTTTATTCTGGGAGATTACTACACCCAATTATCTTAAATATATGCATCATTAACTATAAGTTCAACAGCATTATCAGTAAGTATAATTAATACTCATCATTATGAGTAATTAACAGTACAATAAATCAACTGTCAAACTTGTGACTGGATTTATTCTTTGCCAGCTTGGGGTAATTATTTAAACATAGCTTGGAAGCACAAACTAAGTGCTCTTCCATCAGAATATATAATAATCAAAACAATAATGCTGGGATGTTAAAAGATGCCAATCATCATCAATGCTCTGACCACTTAGTACCATTAATGTACTGGCCAACTATAAACTTAATGACTAATAGAGACCAAACTAAATAAAATGTACATGGACTTTAAAGAATATTCATTTTGTGCAAATCCAGAATGATCAACATATAAATGCAACTAAAATCCCATCATCACAAACCTTCATAACATTTAGGACAATTATTTTCTATTTTTTTGAAATCATTATTTTTTTTGTTTTAAATTTAAGTTTAGAAAAATAGTAAATAAAATACAACCTAATGTATTTTTAAAAGCTTAGCTTTTAATTTGTATATAAATTTATTTAATTTAAAAATATTTGCATAAAATTATTCTGTACATCAAGAAATAATTTTTAAGTGAATGTTTTTCCTTCAGTTATATTAACTTTAGAAAATCGTAGTCAACGAATTATTTCTCTTTAGATAATTTTATATAAGTTTTCTAAATTTTAAAATCTAAATAAACTTTAATATTTTAAAAATATGCAATCAGATTTAAAACTAAAGGCAACGGAAAATATAAGAATTATATAATTAATGTGGGTGTTATGATTATATTCCATGGTGCATGGAAATATATATATATATATATTTCCATATACCATGGATATATAATCATATATATATATATATATATATATATATATGTTTTATAGCAAAGTATTTAATAATAATTTTATTGGTTATTTAATATAATTTTTTAAAAGCAAGTTTGAATTTGTATGTATATATGTTGAGTTTTGTGATCCAAATCATATTCATAACTTGATAACAATTGTCATTAGATATTGTTTATAGATGTTTGGCACTTCTTAAACTTAAGTGATTACAAAATGTTTATATCAAACTAATATCATACATGTTAAAATGAATATTTTTAAAAATGGAAAGTATTATAAGAAAGTCTATTACTACATTATATGATGTATTATTTTGAATTAAACATATGAAAAATACAATGTTATAAGTAATAATTTTATTATAAATTATTAAAATTATTAAAATCATTGATTTATATTTAAAGTCTATCATGCATCAATTTCAAATACTTTTCGATATCATTTTTGATGTCTGACATCTGGTGGTATGACATTGTTTATGGGTTTAATTCAGCAATAAAAAAAATCCAAAAATCACTTTTATATATAATATTGATATTGTATATATTGTAATAGTGAAATTGGAATTCAAACCTCCTGTTTTTTTTTAATTTAATATTGGGCATGTTATCTTAATGATGTACCAAAAGAGATAACATATAAATACAAATATAAGGTATAAAATTTCAACATTTTAATTACAACACATGATTGCATAATTAATCTTTAAACATAATCAAATAGCAGGTATATTATATATATGTAAGATTATATTTTAGAATAATTGAATGATATATATATATATGATAAACAAAAATGCAAGTTAAAAAACTTGCTAACGCTTGTATTTATGTCCACAGATGGCGTTTCTACCAAAAACACCGATCAAGCGTATTATTCTGTTTACATAAACGTCAGAGTAGCAATAGAAATTGTTTCATTTGCTACTCTGACGTTTATGTAAACAGAATAATACGCTTGATCGGTGTTTTTGGTAGAAACGCCATCTGTGGACATAAATACAAGCGTTAGCAAGTTTTTTAACTTGCATTTTTGTTTATCATAAATGTACCTTTGAGGTCTTTCTTGCAATGATATAGATTGCAGAGGCTTCTACTATGTGGTGATGCTGAACTGAGATCAGACCCATATAGCTATCTGGTTTGCTATGCTGAGTTTGAAGACATTACGTGTCTAAAAAATTCACGCTTGCAAGCTCAATAGAAATTGTTTCATAAACGCTCAGAGTTTGTATTTAGATCTAGTTTCTTTATTCCTGTCTTTCACTGATGATAGCAAATAGCTTGAAATCATGATCTGAAAGTGGAATTATAGTTAGAGATAGTGAATGCTACTCTGACGTTTATGTAAACAGAATAATACGCTTGATCGGTATTTTTGGTAGAAACGCCATCTGTTTGATATATATATATATATATATATATATATATATATATATATATATATACACACATTCTTATTAAAACATTTATTTTGTTTAAAGTGATATTTAAAGTAAGTTATTCTCTATAAAACAAATGAGTAAGAAGGAAAGTAATTTTTTTAATGAAACTTGAATACATTTTTGTATTCTAACTTAAAAATTATATTGTAAAAACATTTTAATAGCAGTAAATGGGATTTACTGGGAAAAAAATTAAATAAATGAATGAACAAATGAGCTTGACCCAAATGAGTTTTAATACTAGGACACTGTAGCAAGGAAATGGGATATTATAGAATAGCATTTTTTGAGAAGAAAAGAAAAAGAACAAGAATTCTAAATTTTATTTAATACATATTAATAACTTAGTAGTATAAATATACTGGATACACTTATAATTTACTTTGTACCATGGTAAACAAGATGGGGTCAATAATAAAATTTTTGTCTGCCATGGCTACTGAGCCTGTTCTGTGAAAAATCTGTATGCAGTAACACCAAATTAAAATTCATTTTATGGTGGTAAAAATATTAAATTAAATAATAAAATATAAATTCATATAGTCACTTAAAGACTTACACAAAAACATTATATTTGTAAATATATATGTATAATTTTGAGTTATATCATTAGGTTAAAAATAGAGTTTTAACTATATATAACTTATTATTTTTAATCTGTTAAATCAGTTTTAAAGATTTGATTTTTTATCTCAATGAAATCCTGATTTCTTCATGGATTTTTTTTGTTATTTACAAATTAATTAAATCTTAAGCTAAAATAAAAATAGATCTTAAGATTTCCTTTTACTAACAGTTTTTTTTTAACTGTAATGTAAATAGAAGTGAATTGGGGGAATTAGATTGGAGTATTTAATTCTATTCTTGAAACTTCAGATATTAAAAGTATTTTGTTATCTATTATGCTAATTAAACAAGAACTTTTTCAATAATTAAAAAAAGAAAATGACCAAAAAAGGACAACATTAAAAGTGTTAAAATGTAGCTAAAAATAAATCAAAGTGTGAATCTTGTTGTCAACAAAATGTATAATTTGTTGAGTTTTCTTTTGTTCAAGTAGGCAAAACTTTTTCTCTAAAAATATTATTATAGATTGCTATGAGAATGTTCACTGGCTAGTTGACATCAAGGGATTTCCTTCCAGGGAAAATATCTCCAAACCACATGTGGAGCCACAGGAGTGATTGCTCACAAATAAAGGATGAAACCGCTAGCTAACTGTGGACATGTTTGAGAACCAATAGACAAAAAGGAGATTCACAACCACATTTCTGGACCAAAATCTAACCTGGATAGTATGCTCTTGGTGAAACCTAAACACCAGTTCAAACAGGGTAAATATGAACTGTTACTTAGTGAACCTTTATACTATTTAGTGTAATAGAATTATAGACTCCATTAACTGAGTTTGTAGTATATGGAAAAGTTTGAACAATCAAATGTGGGAATGTTAATGGGAATTTTCTCATGTTATTTTAATTAAATTGAAACAAGGGGGGTGTTAGTTTACTTAAATGTTCTTTTATTTGTATTTTTGTTGTATTCAGATGTAAGAATAAGATTAGATTTTCCTATGATGTGTGCAGCTTGATCTCATAAGGCAAATGGGAGAGTGGGGGTAAAGTTCAGTTAAAAGTTGTGATAATAAGTAAACACAGGCACCTTGTAACAGGATTTAGGGTTTGAAATCAGGATGCTAGATGTCTGCAAGAAAAACATAAATTGTATTATCATCCCTTAAGAGTTTGAATTATTTAGTGTAGAAGGGAGAGGATTCGGGTGTTGCACTACTTCATACTTATAGTAAGTCACCCTAGAGTTTCACACCTATTGGAACAGAGTTTCCATAGTCAATTAGGGCTGCTGTTGTTCATAAGGTTTGTGATGATGCATGTTCCCTCATGAAAAGAATATATATATATATATATATATATATATATATATATATATATGTGTGTGTGTGTGTGTGTGTGTGTTTGAAAAGAATATATGTTAAGTTATTCGTATGTATTAAAAAAAGATAAAGGTTGAGTTTAAATTTACTTTTTTATTTTGTCTTTTATTAGAGCAAGTCAGTTTAGGATACTACTGTAGTAGGAAACATGAATATAATAAATACTTAGTCATTCTTAAGTGCCTTTGTTTTAATTTAGTTTTATAACATTAACATCTATTATGTCTATTGGTAAGAACATATAGTTTAACAATTAATAGTGTCCGCTTAAGATTTTATCTGAAAAGTTATTTAGGTGACTGGTGTGTGTAAATAAATAGTATTGTGATCATCGAATACCTTTCATGATCTGATGATAGTCTATATGCCTAATGGCACCATCATACTAGTCATTGTATTTTTATAACCATATAAATTTTGAAGACTGAGTATCAGTTTGTAGTGGCACAATATATATATATATATATATATATATATATATATATATATATATATATATATATATATATATATATATATATATATATATATATATATATATATATATATTATACACAGCTGAACATTGTGGGTTTTCAGAAGAAGATTGAAATAACATTGGACTATATAATTTTTTTATTTGCTCAAAAATAAAGGTGTAAATATATTATAAATCTTATTATTATTAATAAATATGTATCTTAGTTAGGATTTCAAATAGAAGAAAGATGATTATCAGGTAATAATTTATTTTATTTAAATATTTATGTAATATATAGAGTATATGAGCACAGACTTTCACATGACCCATCACTCTCCACACTATCTCATAACGCTGATACACTTGAACACATATATCTTGAAAAGATAAATAATCACCAATATTTGTATTTCATGCTAAACCAGCAATCATCAGTTGATTTATCTATGAAAGTATGCATATTATTATTTACACATTCATTTTAAAAATGAATAAATTCAATTCACAGTTTTTACAAAGTACTATTAATAAAAAATACATTTCTTTCTTCAATATTAATGTTGTTATGGCACTATATTTCAATGCTCGCCAGGTTAAGATATTCAGTATTAAAATCAAATAATTTTTTTTTTACAATTGACATGTCTCCACATATTGAAATTTATTTTAAATTTCAGTAGGTACAATATATATATAAGATTAATAATTAAATTTATTTATAAATCTTCAGTATATATATATATATATATAAGATTAATAATTAAATTAATTTAAAATCTTGTTTTTAAACTTTAATTTTATTTTTCAAAAAATATCTTTTAAGAGAATAAAAAATATTCGATTTTACGAGAAATTTTTTTAGAAAATATTTTAAACTATTTATATTAATTATCTTAATATTTTTCTTTACAAAAAAAGCAATTATTAAAATTGGGTCAATTATTTGATTTTACATATTTTCTAGTTTATACATTTTTATGTGATATTTTTAGATTTTCATGCAGCATTTTTTAGTGTGTGCATATATATTATGACATGGAATAGGATAAATAATAATCAATACTTATTTTTATTGGATACCAAAAAAGATCAAAGAATCATCTCATTATTATCATCATAATAAGTAACAAAACTAATCAGCCACATCAATAGCAGCAAATAATCATCAATAAGCATTCTTTGTGTTTGGATTTTTAAAAAAATATCTTTGATAACATCTTAGCTAGCCATCGGTAAGCTATTACACAACAAGAGATAAAAGATAATAAATGAAAAATCATCAACAATTTTTGCTGCATAGACATATACAGAAATGATAAAATAATTATAATATTAAAGATATATAAAATCTGTGGAATTATTGTATTCATACAATCATCATCAATGTTCAGTATTATGGTATGGTAATAGGCGTATATTGGTCAATAGTATTCATAATCATGACGGATATAATAGTGTATGTAAACTTTAAAGACAACTTTCAATGCATTAGTATCTTCTAAATAATTAAAAAAATATAAATGCCCACATTACTATAGTAGAGTGTTTTTTTTTGGATGACATAAATTTTTGAATTTATAAAAATAAGACTAAAAACATAACATTATCTAGTATTTAAATTAATGATGAATAAATTCACGAATCGATTAATCGTAATGATAAGATTTGAAATTAGAATCTATATACTATCGAATATTACATATTTCACTATCTAAGATTTATTTACATATAATAGATATTATTTCAAGACTTAAAAAACAAAAAATAAAAGTTTAAGATATTTTAAATTATAGGTTGTACATATATAAATTAAAAATCAGTCAATTATTAGATATTAATAACAATCAACAATCCCAAACTCTTGTCTGTGATTGTCTGAAGTGTTGACTGTTTTTTAATAATTACTTACAAATCCATTTAGCCTTGAACATTATTACACTTATTATTTAACTAATACATAAACTGTAAACAGTTCATAAAGGTCACATATAGAAGCAAAAAGATAAGTGTTTGGCAATACAAAATATTTTAATTATAATCAATGCCATTAACATTCTTAAACCGAACCGTGTTAATAATTTATAAACAGTAGGTGGATTTATACATATATTCATGTACTCTGAATTTCATAAAAATAATATAAAATATTATATTTTTTAATAATTAATTGCTTTTAAATAGATTGTCTATAAAGCGAAATGATTCCTTAACATATAAATGGCATGCTAATCCAACTAATAATTTTAACTATTAATATTAATTTAGTTAATTTCTAATAATATATATTATTTTTATATTTAACAGCACATACATTTTTATTATTATTAACATCAAAATATTAGGCCTTAGTTATTAAGAAAAGCTTTTCTAAATATAAAATCACTCAAGTTGTTTTTATAAATACTTTTAGATCACAAGTCAATTTTTCTTTAAAAAAAAATACTGTACTTCACCATTTTTTTTCTGGGCTTGTAAACTTAAAAAAGATTTTGTCAAATTAATTTCCATTAATTTAGCAACTTCTGTTTATGTCTTCTTATTTTATGAAACAATAGAAAATACTATTTCTTTTATGCAATGACTAAACCAATGTTTGGCATATCATTAGCCCTGAAGTTTTAGACTTTTTAAAATTAGATGTGAATATTTATATATTTTTTTCTCACCAAACTGTTTTTCTATTTGTGCTTCATAGTTTATATATATATATATATATATATATTATATATATATTTTTATATATATATATATATATATATATATATATATATATATATATATATATATATATATAACATCAAAATTAATTATTTTTATCTGGGCTCTTGTAAATATGCAAAAATAAACTTTATACAAATATATCACATGTATTTTACTGATTTCAGATTTTTTCATTATCCTATTTTGATTTCCAGGTATGCAAGGTAGTGCTGGTGTTTGTCAACTCATATTCAATTCTTATAATGACTGCATTTCAGATACAGTGCATACTTTCTTCCATATACATATTGGCCTATGAGAAACTAATTAGAACATCATATATAGTTTTTTCTGGGAGTCACATATCCAATCAGCATAAAGACTAGTAGTTGCAATCCTTTTTACAACTGTATTTTTACAATTAAATTGACATTATTATTTATAGCCATATTATAGAATGTATAAAAATGTATAAGCAGAGAAATGAAGCAACTATTTTTTTTAATTGGTCAATAAAACTTACTAGTGTCTTTTTTATTTTATATATTAAAATCAAATAGGTTTAAAATAGTTTCTTAAGATAAATTTTTTTTATAAACTCATTAGGTACAAATATATTAAAAAAACTTTTATAATTGCAATTATTATGTCTATTAAAATAAAACACTTTTGTTATAAGCAAAAAAATAGTTTTATTTCTTTATTATATTAAATTTTTAGATTTTTATAAAAATGGAATACAGACCAAACAAAATATTTCATCAACTGAAGACCTCTTTATATGTAATTTTAAATTATTTATAATATTTAAAATTATCAAAAAGTATTATTATTTAATGAATCACTATTTAAGTTTTTGTAGACCTTATATATACACCAGATGCAAATGGCCTTGGGAAGTCCCATGTTTTTTTTTTAATTGGTTGCTTTAATAATTTTTTAAAGATTAAATGTAAATATAGTTTTTATTAAACATTGCTAAGTGTGTCATTCGTCTGAACTATATTAGGGGGTAGACAGACTATGAAAGCACAGAGTACCTTAATGATGAATTATGAATTGGAGTTTGTGACTATTTCTGCAGATGACTGGAAAACTTTAATAACGAAATATATACTATATCTCTGTAGTTAAAAACACATGTATTGATTTTTTTACCCATAATTTTTTATTTAATGGCAGAATTACTTCCTTCACAAAAATGAGTGTTTGTAAATTCGACACACATCATCTGACTAACATCCATACATTCACCAACCAGACAAGAGAAAATACAGACTTTATATATAAGATAAATTTTGTCTAAGTTCATTATTATTTTTCTTTTATATTTGAATATGTATGCATACACAATAGCACAATTGCATATTTACTGTTGTACTCTATAAGACTATTCTTTCTCGCCTTTGTAAAAAGTATTAGAGCAGAAAATGGGATTTAATTTCTATTTTAATAAACCTAATATACTTTCAATGCAATAGCATCCTATTCATGATTAACAATTTATGATTCTTTAACTTTAAATAATACTTATAAAGTTCAATGTTTATTTATTTTAATACTATTGTTTTTATGATTCATGATTTTTTTTTTTTACAAAGGATATCATGCTCTTTTAATTTTTCATCTCCAGTGTTTTCTTTTTCACAAACCATTTCAATACTAATTGCATCTTCATGAGTATATATATATTGAATTATATATTTTTATGAATATTTGATAAAAAATGAAAATTAAATGATTATATCTATGGAAAAAAAAGAAAAAAATCTATCATTTGATGTTGCCAGTAAAGCCTCAAATACTAATTAAAAATCCTATATGGTCTAAACATGTCTTCTCCAATAACCTATAATATCTTTTTTGTTTGGGTTTAGTAAAAAAAAGTTTCTCTTCAGAATAAGGTTCTTCTAATGATTTAAATCCAGAAAGCTATTTTTTTAACAGATAAAATGCAGAAGACTGGCATCTTTCTTAACCACCTGGAAATAATGAATTTTTTCCAGAGAAAGTATATGTTGAATGCTATATTTTGATGGATTTTTATATTGACAAAGAGGGAAATTAAAAAAATATATCCATGTAGATGATTATATAAATAGATGGATAGACAGGCTGACTGATATATAGTTAGACAGAAAGATAGACAAACACAGGGATAGCTACAGATACATAGATAAATAGATAGATAGATAGATAAGTAGAAACATTAGCTAGATGAAAATAAATATATACAGATAGATATATAAGAGATATAGATAGACCGAAGGATATATATATATATATATAAGAGATATAGATAGACCGAAGGATATATATATATATATATATATATATGGATCTGTTTATATTGTACATTGCCAATAGGACAATGACTCCTAGAAACCATGACAAGTCACTAAATTAGGCTATACTTTTATTTTATCTAGATACAATTTTATACTCTTATTTATTTCTAAATTATATTTAATTGATATTAGTAATTATGAGACCTACTTATCCTATTAACAAGATCACATACCCTTTAACATTAAACAAATATCGAAGTATTTGCTTAATGGCATAATAATACTAAGATACCCCTCCTTATTAAGTATCCAAATATTCCTATGACTAACAATAATACTTAAATAAATATAAGATTTGAAACACCAGTCACTCTTGTACCTGGAGCCTAATTGTAAATGTAAGGGATTTGAGCACTGAGCACCTTATATATATATATATATATATATCTACACACATATATATATATATATATATATATATGTGTGTGTGTGTGGGGGGGAGATGGTAATATGGACCAGCTGATAAGTGCTGCTTTAGCACGAATTATGGATATCCATAATTCGTGATTATTTATCTTTTCTGCATGTGTCTGGTCATGTGTATCAGTAGTATGAGATTGTGTGTATAGTGAAGGGGCTTGTTCAAATCCCCTATATTTAAAATAAATATAATAAAAGATTTACAATCATTAACTTTAAGTTAAATTAATTAATAAGTTTAAACTATCGTTGTATTGCATACTGATCTCTTATTATTACTTTTATTGTCTTATAATTAGTAGTAAACACAATAATAATATTATACTAAGAAGATCTCAGTATTATCATTGATTTTTAATTAGCTATTTATTCCACCTATAAAATAGCAAGAGAGATTTTACTTAATTCTATAGGTAGTGTCTTAATTAAGAAAATACTTATAATCTTATCTAATTGAAATTATACTTCTACTTTATATTTATGTTCTCTACTATTTAATAATAAATAACTATTGTTATCTAAATTGTAATCATAACTTATAATTCACAATCTGATTCACTATAAATAAACATACTTTAATAAATTTGCAATATATTTTAACAATGAGTTAAGGCAGTTTCCACCAATTTAAGATTCCATTTAAGAAATGTTTTCCAAAATAATTGTTATATAATCTCTTGTATTGAATTAATTTCTCATTCAAATCTTGGCCGTATGCTTTGGTTAATGAATATATTATAATAAAAACTTTTTTCGAAAATGGTGTAATGATGATTATCCAAACAAAAAAAATGTAATTTTAAATACTTAGTTTAACTTTTAAACATTAATTTTAATAACATATTATTTACAAAATCTTTTAGTAATAGTTTTGAATTACTAAGTAACTTAATAAATAACAATATTAATAACATTATATAATAATATAATACAGTAACATATATAGAACATTTAAACATATCTAATTACCTTTAATTATCATTACATAGATTTAAAATTAAATACTTCCTTCTCATACAATATGGTGTTGTTGTTGTATTTACCTTTATTTCTTATATAACAAAATCATGTGCATTTATTAAATAGTCATTCCATTTATTATGGACTTGATTTACACTCATTATCCCTTATAGATTATGCAGCAAAATATAAGATTTAAAATATGGATTACTGTTTTATTTCTTAATTAAAATAATCTTTTTGTAATATTATAAAATATTACATATTTATCTTTATTTACATTTTATGATATTTACCATTTGATCTTTCACTAAGAAGATAATACGATAATTATGAAATCGTTGATTTGTTTTTTGATATCGCACTCAATTTTCCTATAGCCTTATTATCAAACTCTATAACTAAATACAACAAATGAAACTTTTATACCGTACACTATGAAATAGGACAACTTATCTCCTTCTGAATTAACTTCAATCTACAATTTATGATACCATGCTAAATGTTAGAACACTCTTTAGTGCACCCTAAAATAAAAGTCCTTATTTCCATTTTATATAAACAACTTAGTTATTACTTTCCTATTTCCAATTTATATCTGTTTCATAACTTTCTTATAAATAATATCCTATAAAGAATTACAAACTGGAATTAGTTATGATTCTATTACAATAAAATTAAATATAAATAATTAAATATAAGATCAAAATTTGGATATCATCATTTATTATTTTCAATATTATATTCGAACACAGACATATCCCATCTTCTTATAACTTTTATGTGTGTATTTCACTAGCTTATTGTTTATATCCATTTATTTTAATTATCTAACAATATTTAATAAACATCACATGACCACTGTATAGTGAGTTTTTCCTGTTTTAAAATATTTAATAAAATAAAAACTTTAAACAATTAATTATATAGATAAACAAATCAAATTAATTATTAATTTCTTTATCTATAGACTTATCCCCCTCCCCAATATTGATAACGATTATTTTAAAGTATATAATTAAACTATATACAAATTTTATGTTACCATTTTTTTTTTTTTTACTTTAAAATGCAAGTTCATCTTTAAAAAACATTAATTTTGATGTGACTCCAATTGTTCCATATGCTTTAGAATAATTTTGCATCATCATTCCTCTCACATCTGCTCTTTTTGTTCTCATAAGAAAATCACCAAAACTACATAATTTCAATGCCAACAGGTTATTTACAATATTTTGGTCTCCTTTTTTCTTCCTAACAATCAATGATTATTTTCAACTTGCATAAAATATTTTATTTAGATAGTTCCACATGACCCACCACTCTCCACTCTATCTAATAACACTGATACACTCAAGCACATATATGCTGAAAAGATAAATAATCACCAATATACGTAATGGATTATGTCCTGTACATGTGGGGTTCAGATTGACCTTGGGTCAACATGGGTGTGACAAGAATCTCAGCCTCAGGGTGACCTTCGAGCATTCCATCATCAGATTTTCAATTGGATGGATGGTTGAAGAGTTGGAGTGTGTAGTAGATTGGAGCCAGTCCATTAAAGTATGAGGATTGTCTATCTTAATATATATCTGAGCACTTATAGTATATATGTGTGGGAGATGATAATCTGGACCAACTGATGATTGCTGGTTTAGCATGAAATACGTATATTGGTGATTATTTATCTTTTCAGCATATATGTGCTTGAGTGTATCAGTGTTATTAGATAGAGTGGAGAGTGGTGGATCATGTGAAAGTCTGTGCTCATATACCCTATATTACATATATAGACACATGGTATATATTAAGCCTGTGTTTCAGTTATTAGATAGTTCCTGTATTTATTATAAATGTCTTCACATTATATCTACTCTTTGTCAATGTTATGATTTAAGATAAAGAATTTTACACTTTCTCTTTAAATGTAGAATGACATTATCTTCAATATATATTTTATATTCTCAAATAAGCTGATGCTTATTCCGTTAATTTATTCAACTCTTTATGCTCCGATACATATTTATTCTTTATTAATTGTCTTCAGTAATTATTTAAGTTTTTACACTTAACTTATTTTTTCATCTACACTTTAGATAAATGATTCTTTCATTTTGTGAGCAGATTGTTATGGTTTGATTACAAGTATAAATATAATCTTCATTTAAAATTTCCCATTTATATTTGCCTTGAATTACATCCATACATCCTTTTAACTTTTAATCCCTCATTTATCATATGTATAATTCATAATAAAATTTTATTATACATGAAAGTTGTATTAAAACTAATAACAATCTGTTTAAATCTTTTCTACTATTGGAATTTTTATTTAGATACTTTTATAAGTTCTCTTTTAATAATATGTACACTTCTCCATACACAAATATTTCCATTATTATTCATTACTTATTTAGTTTTAATTATCTTTAAAAATATATGCTTAACTGTGTCAGGAATAATTTTTCTTTTATTCATCCATTGATTACAATTTAATCTTGCACAACTACTATGATAGCCAAGACACATAAATATTTCATCTTGCTATTAATTAAATTATATATTGACATAATATTCATAGTGATTTCCTTAACCTACTTGACAACACTTTGGCATAACTTTACAACTTTTTCCTTTCATTCTTCTAATATTTTTCTAATATAATGACTCCAAGATATTTTCATAAAATTATTAAATTGTTGAGTTCACCAGTAGAGATTTAACTTTCTTTTGTTAATGCATTTTAACAAAACATTATAATATATAGTTTTAAATTTTTAAGTAGATCATAATTATTACCTTTTTTAAAAAAAAAGATGTAAAAGAATTTAAGCAAACTTTTAAAAGACAAACCAAGTTACTTTTTCTTCCAATCTGTAATCATTTTTTTTCTATCTTAATTTTTTCTCAATTTTTTTTAAAACATTATCTCCTTAATGTTCATTTATTCCAAATTGTGCTCTCCCATTGGTCAATTCTTCTATTCATTAGTTACATGTACTTTAAGTATTTTTAAAACAAATAATTTAACTTAATAAAACAATAATTTAAATCATTTTAATTTTACTTTTATACAGACTAGATCCCAGATTAATTTTATGAACTTTAATCACAAAATTCATACCATAAGTGTTAATTATTTATTTTGGAAAATAGGTTAAGATTTCACTGGAAATAGTCATTGTTTTATATTAGATGCACACAGACAATATTATCTATTTATGTAACACATTTTTATATATAAGATTAGATTTGAACTTCCCTACAATTTTAAATATTATCAAATGATTACTTATTGTCAAATAGTATAAGTTTATATTTTGTTATTTTATCTTTTATATATCTTTGAAAATACATATTTTATCCAGGATTTATAGTATTTATACTACTTTAAATTAACTAAGTTCAAATTCAAACCCTATGATAATTAAAATGACTTTTATTTTTTATAGTTTACTAAATAAATATTTTTGACTTTATAAAATTATACATCTTAAAATTTATTCCCATTTTGTTTTATGATGGGGGTAAACCAATAAAAATGGCACAATATATACATTTTATTATTTTTACCATTAAAATTGTTTGGAACTTATATACAGTATATTTTAATGGGTATATATATATATATATATATATATATATATATATATATATGTATATATATATATATATATATACACATACATATCCATTGGATGACTTGTATGATCAAGTCAAAACATCAGTATATCTATATTTACATTTTTTAACATGGATGAACCAACAAAATATTTTTTTTTATATATTCAACCCGTGAAAATCTTCACATCAACATATATATATATATATATATATAGATATATCAATATATATATATATATATATATATAGATATATAGATAGATGGGTAAGTAAATAAATTGACAGCCACTTAACAAACTCATAGATATATAAATGGGCAGCAAGAGAGATAAATTGATAATTAGACTAAGGCAGAGAGTTGAGTAGATGAATAGATAAATAAACACTTAAATACACAGATATGAAGATTATAATCACTACCAGTTATATTTAAATAAGTATGGTCAATATAATTTAAGGAAAAAAAGATTGTAAAATAAATCAAACTCTGAAGATGAAATATCAACTCTTATCTTTAGCCTATATTGAATCTTATAATGCTATTTTTTTTTCTACGTTAACTATATGTATCAAAGACTTCAACTCCTTTCCTAATTGTAGAATGCTATTCACTACATTTGCAAGTTAGTATACATTTATATATAAGTGGTCTTTTTTTAATCTTTCACTTTATATGCCTAATCATACAATGAAATATTTTTACAGCAGAATATCAAAAATTACATCTAAAAAAGGGAAAATATATATAATATTCGTTTCAGTATCTTGTATTATAGTTTGAAATCTAAAAAAAGTACTTTTAAATAAATAAAAAAATTTTCTTTACAAGATATCGTTTTGATACAATAATGTAAAGAAAATAATAATTCTATATCCAAATAATTTAATTTCAATAATTGTGTTACTATGATATAACATTCTCTCGTTTAACTTGTTGACTGCAAAGTATTTCAACTGGAAAAGTTGCAACTGAATATCAAAGTCTCATTACCTAAAAAATTGTAAACAGTTTTAAATTGATATATATTTTTTACATTCACAATCATCTTAAATGAAATATTGATAAAAAAAAATTAAATGACATGAGTGATAAAGAATTCGCACTTTTGAGAAAATTAATTGTTTATAAAAAAACTTCTTTATATGTTTCTTTGAAATTATTACAAAACTTCTGTACACTATTTTTTTAAAACTGAACAAACATATCATCATTATTAGAATATTATAATTGCTGAAGCCAAACATGAACTCTTTATAAAGTTATTTTAAATTATTCAAATTAAAATCTCCACCAATAGGAATGTATTCGATGAATTAAATTTTTGTTGCTAGGCTTAAAAAATGTCATTTTTATATATCATCAATTTGTATATGAAATAAAATGACTATATTAACAGATTTATATGAAGATTTATAATTTAAACTCACATTTAAGTAATTATTTTAAAAATACTGAAAAGTTTAGATTTTTTATTAAATCTTAAGCATTTATAGTGCTGTCTTATTTTTATTTTTTATAATAGTTATGTGTCTTTTAAAAAATTATCTATATTCACTGCAAGTTGAAGATCCTATATTTTGTTAAATATATTAACTATTGTGTTGTTCATGAAAATTTAGAATTAAATCAATAAGTTAACCCGATATCTTTTATTAATTCTCCTTCCCATCATTTTATTTAAATAATAATAATGATAATAACAGCAGCAACAACAATAACAACAATAACAACAACAACAACAACAACAACAATAATAATAATAATAATAATAATAATAATAATAATAATAATAATAATAATAATAATAATAATAATAATAATAATAATAATAATAATAATAATAATAATAATAATAATAATAATAATAATAATAATAATAATAATAATAATAATAATAATAATAATAATAATAATAATAATAATAATAATAATAATAATAATAATAATAATAATAATAATAGTTTTACTTCTCACTATTATGTAAAACATATAATTGTTAATTAGAGAAGATATAAATTAGTATTAAAGTTTATCGGCTTAACATTTTCGAGGATTCATGCCTCATATTCATAGCCTTCATAAAATGTATAATAAAATATATGCAAATACAAATATTCAAATAAGCTAGTATTACGTATCCCATTTCTTTGAGAACTCGAAGCAAGTGTCTTTTCTATTAATGGCATGGATGTTTCCATTGACGTAAAATGCCTCCTTTGTTTTTGTTTTGTGATCATTTGATTCTGAGCACAATATTATGGGATTGGCGGGTGTAAAGTTGTGTCCAGATTGTTTAGCATGCTCCAAAAATACAGAGGATGTGTTGCTGTTTTTCTGAGCTCCGTTAAATGTGTAAATATGTTGATCCAGTCTAGTATTGACTGTAGCTTTTGTTTCACCATAATATATAGGGTGGCATCTGGCCTGAGGGCAGGCAATGGAGTACACCATGTGTGGGGTGAATGATTGATCAATATGAGGCATGAATCCTCGAAAATGTTAAGCCGATAAACTTTAATACTAATTTATATCTTCTCTAATTAACAATTATATGTTTTACATAATAGTGAGAAGTAAAACTATATTTATTACATAATGAATATAGGTAAAAAAAAAAACAGATCTTACATTGCGGAATTTCGATGATTAAATACGAGCAAAGACTTTTGTTCTTTTCTAAATGCAAGTATTTTAATATTATACCCAATTGTTATATGGTTAAAATCAATAGAACAATATACAATATTTTTAAAATTAGGAATGAATTGCAGAAACAGCTTTTGGCACATATAACATATGGATGTAGAGATGCTTTCAAAAAGCAAACAATCAGATGGAATAAAATAATTGTGAACTATGTAATCCCCAAGTGGATGCAAGATAAACTGCATAAAATTGAGAGATTTCATACAGCAAAATTTGAAAATAAAATCGGCATATGATTTATACAGACGCGTTCGTTAACAAAACTTCAATTACACCACCATATAAAATCAAGAAAATTTTATCCCTCGGACCAAAATATGTAGGAGGAAGTTGGAGATCTCCTAAACTCGAACTAATAGTAGACATCGAAGTGAGTCTCATTAACAATATACAAAGAGATGCTATCATCACCGATATATCTAAGCTATTAAATAACAATTTGTTTGACAAAGAAGGAAAAGCATGAATAAAAGTATATTAAATACCAAACAATATTTCAAAACACACAATATTAATTGTCTCAAAGAAGACAAAGGCAATCGTTTTGTTTTGTTAAATAACACAGACTATAAAAATAAAATGCTCGACCAAATTAAAATATTAAAGTTGGTGCATGATAACTTTTTTAATATTAAACTAGATCGAGATAAATTTATTAACAATGTGCTTCAGACTTTCAAGGATAAAGGAATTACTAAATCCATATATTACAGGATTTACCCTTCTGCCACTAGACCCCCCCCCCGAATGTTTGCCAATTTAAACTACATAAAACAGGTGAACCGCTTAGATTGATGATGGATTTCGGTGGTGTGCATTATTTCAAAGCAGCCAAATTAATCAATCAATTACTTATAGATTACCTTAATTTTGGCTTATACATGGTAAACTCGTCTCTCCAATTCATCTCCAAAATCAAAAATATTCAAATCTCTCAGACTTCAATTATGGCTACAATGGATGTGAAGGAACTATACAGATCAATTAATAAAAAAACATCCATCCAAATAGTACACGAAGAGCTACTGCGAGCACATTGCCCTAGTGAAAGAGTTAAATTCATTATTGCTTTCCTGTCATGGCTTGATTCCTATATATTTACACTCTTTAAAAACAAGTGGTACACAATGCAAGATGGATGGCCCATGGGCCTTACTATCAGTGGTGTTTTATCTAGCATATATTTAAATAAATATGAGCTATCGATCGTTCCAAAATACCACAATATCAACCAAGACTTTACATATATTCGTTATGTAGATGATATCTTTATCATAACCTCTAAAGATAATACTTTAAATATACAATATGATTTACAAAACTTAACCAAACTTTCATTCGCCATCACATATAAAAATAATAAAGAACTCAAATATCTCGACCTCTCTTTATCGAGAAATCGGCACTTAATAGATTACAAAATGATTGTTAAACCATTTGAAATTCGCAGCTGTATCCACCCTAATACTAACTCACCTGCATTGCATAAATTTGCTGGCCTTAATGAATTTTTGTTTAGAAAGTTTTATTTATGTAAATATGAAGCCGACATGAAAAAAAACATAAACAACTATATTAAATATCTATTAGCAGCAGAATTCAAATTCAAAGCTATTAAAAATAAAATCATAAAATTTAATAATACAATAAACAATAATTTACCTCGCACCAATCTACCTAGAATAACAATCCCCTACATTCCTAAAATATCTAACAAACTAATGAAAGCATTAAACGATAAATTTAACATAGCAATTAGAACTCCACCTAATTCTAATAGATTGATTAACAACTCTAAAGACCACATTGATTGATCGTTTACCCCACACATAGTGTACTCCATTGCCTGCCCTTAGGCCAGATGCCATGCTATATATTATGGTGAAACGAAAGCTACAATCAATACTAGACTGGCTCAACATATTTACACATTTGACAGAGCTCAGAAAAACAGCAACATATCCTCTGTATTTTTGGAGCATGCTAAACAATCTGGACACAACTTCACACCCGCCAATCCCATAATATTGTGCTCAGAATCAAATGATCACAAAAGAAAAATAAAGGATGCATTTTACTTCAATGGAAACATCCATGCCATTAATAGAAAAGACACTTGCTTCGAGATCTCAAAGAAATGGGCTACGTAATACTAGCTTATTTGAATATTTGTATTTGCATTTATTTTATTATACATTTTATAAAGGCTATGAATATGAGGCATAGATCCTCGAAAATGTTAAGCCGATAAACTTTAATACTAATTTATATCTTCTCTAATTAAAAATTATATGTTTTAAATAATAATAATAATAATAATAATAATAATAATAATAATAATAATAATAATAATAATAATAATAATAATAATAATAATAATAATAATAATAATAATAATAATAATAATAATAATAATAATAACAACAACAACAACAACAATAGTAATAGTAGTAGTAATAGAGGTAGTGGTAGGAGTAGTGGTAGTAGTTATAGTAGTTGTAGTCATTCATAGTTATATTTTTAGTAATAAGAGTAGTAGTAGAAGTATTTGTCATCATCATATTACTATTATTAGAAGTAATAGTAGCATACAAAATAATAAAATAGAAGAAATGTACACAAAAAAAAATATGTAAATAATATATTTGGCAAACAATTTGTAAATAATTTCAAAATATAAAAACATCCAACTCCAAGTTTTATGAATATATAAAAAAAAACACTTTCAATATTTTGCACAGGATATTCATTCATTTCTTTTATTTTGCATTCATATTTAGTGCCATATTTTTATCTATTTTTTCTTTATTTCCTATTTACTGTTTAAGAGAGTTTATCCATTCATTTCTTTTCACTTTAAAGTCCTCTTATTACGTATACCAAATCTTTTTTTATCAATTACATTTTACTTCTCTCTTTTGTCAGAGATAGATTATTTAATCACTCATTCTATACATATTTCATTTACTCTTAAAATCAAGTTTAAAAAAAAAGGTTAGTGTAAATTATAATGACATTTGGCCCCATTAAGTTTATAAATATATGTAAAATTTATTTTAAGGTAATAATTAGCTTTCTAAAGAGAGTCTATCTATCGATAACCAATTTCTTTTCTATGAATCTTAGGTTAAATCTTTTTTTTCCTCACAAATATCATAACTTATTAAAAAAAAAAAACTTGTACTTTTTATTTATTCTTATAGCTATTTTTTATAACTGTAAAATACTTTTTTTATATAATTCACCTTATTGTTTTATAAATATTTGAAAACCAGGCACTCTTCACAAACCTAAAGCTTAATTGTAAGTATAGGGGATTTGAACTCAGATTTTCAAGCACCCTCCATCTATCCACTCTATCTCATACAACTGATATACATGACCACACACATGTAGAAAAAATAAATAATCACCAATATACGTATTTCCTGCTAAACCAGTATTCATCAGTTGGTCCAGATTAACATCTCTCTCTCTCTCTCACACACACACACACACACACATATATATATAAATCAGTGCTCAGTCTAAGCACGAAATACGTATATTGGATATGAGATAGAGTAGATAGATGGAGGGTGCTTGAAAATTTGAGTTCACATCCCCTATACTTATTGCTTTATATATTTTTGTACTAAAAATTATAATTAAAGTAAAAAGATTTTTTTATAAAAAATCATTTTAGTATAATATAGTAAGTGAAGTTTACAGAGAGGATAATAAATAATTAATATATTTCTTAGTTGTTGTTTTTTTTGTTGTTGTTTTTCTTTTCATTTTCAGAATAGAAACAATTAAATTAATTTTTCTAGATAGACCTGCAGACAGTCATTTTACATTTTTGAAAACTGAAACGAACCTAACATTTTCTTTTTGTTTTAATTTTTTAAATAAATATTTTATTTATAAGTTAAATGACAGTCATGCAAAGCTATGTTAGAAAAAATAATACTTTGCTATGATTACTAATCCTGCTTTTAGAAATAGTAGTATTATATTAGACTTTTTAATAAAGTTTATTTATATAATTATAAATTTAAAAAAAGTTTGCATTTGTTATAAACACAGTATGTATTAAATATAAAATCATAAATATTAATAATGGCTATACAAATATCTTATTACACGGTTGCTAAAATATATATTTAATTTGCTTACAAGGCAGTATGTAATTTGCTTATACAGAATGTTTCTTATATATATATAGTGCAACCGATGAGTATTGGGCATGCACGATATATATATATATATATATTAAGGATCATCTATCTTTTCACATGTATGTGGTTATTTGTGTAAGTTGCTTGAGATGGAGTAGATGAGGACGGATATAGATTAAATAATCTTAAGTTCAAATCCTTCTATTTATCTATATATATATATATATATATATATTATAAATTTGGTACATGACAAGAGAGCAATAGGAAAATGGTTACTAGCTTTCATATTTTCAAAAACTAATATTTATCAGACTCATTTGGGCAATATTAATTATGTAATATATAAAGCTATTTTTGGTATCATCCCACATTGGACTATGATTGATTGAAGATATATGACCATATTTTAGTATAATAAATATGTAACTGGCTGGGTGATTGATATTATTATGATCACCTATATAGCAATGTGATGAAGTGCTTATTAGATGAAAACAGCTAGTGATGGATATACATGAATAATATAAAAATGCATGAGTAATGATATTCCATGTAATAACTAGAGAAATATGTTTAGTAATAGTGGTGCTAAGTAAGCTAAACTACTTGCTGTAGTAAGTAATAATAGCTTTTTTGTCTTGATTATATTTGCAAATAAATGTCCTTTTATTTTTAACTCAAGATTTTATATAGATTTAAATTGATTCTGATAGTTGTAAAAGGTCTTCAAAGAATTACACTTATTCTTACAGTTTGTAAATACCAGTCTTGAAAGGTATATATATATATATATGTCCACAGATAGCATTCTATATATATATATATATATATATATATATGTTGAAATGAAGATTTTCATGGGTTGCATATATAAAAGACATATTTTGCGGATTCATCCATGTTAAAAATTTTAAATATTGATATTCCAACATTTCAACTTGGTCACACAAGTTATTGATTGGGTGATAAAAGGTAGAAAGATGGTTGTAGAGCCACTACAATCACTGATTTGAATAAATGTTAAAGTTCCACCAATAGCAAAAATGTTAAATTTAAGAATGTTTTTTAAAAAAATCTCTCCAAATAGAAGGAAGTTTGCATGTATCATCTCGCTTATTGATACAATCTGGCCTTTTATGTATCTCAATGGCCTCTCTAATTTTGCACTGGTAGAGATTATCACATCTGGATATGATCCTGGTACAAGAAAATCAATTTTATGACCTGAATCTATAGCATGGAGGGAGAGTGCTGATGGTGATGAGGGTTGTTTAACTGCATTAGCATGCTCATCTCTCCTAACACTGATGCGATGATTACCCATGCCTATGTAAGAAGTTTTACAATTTTTACATGAGATTTGATAAACAGCATGAGATTCAAGAGGATTGAATTCTTAGGCTTGGCTATTATATTGCTGATCTTTTGATGAGTAGAAAATGCTGTATCTATATTATAGTGTTTTAATATACAACCAATACAGTCTGTAGTTCCTTTTACATATGGAACACAAATCCTAATAGATGATTTCCTATTTTGTCCATTTTGGGCTTGAAATAAGGCTTTTTTTTTTTTTTATAAATTTATAACTATTTGCTAATAAAACACTATTAATATGATTTATTTCTTCTTTCAGATGTGAATTGTCTGAAAGATTAATTGCTCTATTAATAAGAGTTTTGGCTACAGAAACTATCTGAGTTGGGTGATGATGAGAATGGAATTGAAAATATATGTATGTGTGTGTATTCTTTCCTTAAATTGAAAAAGATAAACTATTTGGTGTTTTGGTGACTAGAACATAAAAAAGGGAGTTTTCCACCAGACTCTGTCTCCATTGTAAATTTAATATGAGGATGCATATTATTTAAATGTAAGGAAAAAATCATCTAATTTATTTTTTCCATGTTACCATATGACAAAAGTGTCATCTATGTATCTGATCCAAATGAGAGGTTTTAAAGATGGTGATTCTAAAGCACAATGTTTCTATATTTTCCATGAATAAATCAGCTATTACTCCTGAGATAGGTGAGCCCATAGGAGTAACAAAAAGTTGTCTGTAATGCTTTCCATTATATACAAAATACGTGTATAAAATATGTTGTATACAATGGACAGCATTACAGACAAGTTTTTGGTATTCCTATGGGTTCACCTATCTCATGAGTATTAGCTGATTTATTCATGGAAAATATAGAAACATTGTGCTTTAGAATCATCATCTTTAAAAACTCTCATTTGGCTCAGATACATAGATGACACTTTTGTCATATGGCAACATGGAAAATATAAATTAGATGATTTTTTCTTACATTTAAATAATATGCATCCTCATATTAAATTTACAATGGAGACAGAGTCTGATGGAAAACTCCCTTTTCTTGATGTTCTAGTCACCAGAACACCAAATAGTTTATCTTTTTCAATTTACAGAAAGAATACAGACACGGAAAGATATTTACATTTCCATTCTCATCATCACCCAACTCAGATAGTTTCTGTAGCCAAAACTCTTTTAAATAGAGCAATTAACCTTTCAGATGAGACACATCTGAAAGAAGAAATAAATCATATTAATAGTGTTTTATTAGCAAATAGTTATGATTATAAATTTATAAAAAAAAGCCTTATTTCAAGCCCAAAATGGACAAAATAGGAAACAAAAAGATGATAAATCAGCTATAAGGATTTGTGTTCCATATGTAAAAGGAACTACAGACAGTATTGGACGTATATTAAAATGCTATAATATAAATACAGCATTTTCTACTCATCAAAAGATCAGCAATATAATAACAAAGCCTAAGGATTCAATCCCTCTTGAATATCATGGTGTTTATCACATCTCATGTAAAATTGTAAAGCTTCTTACATAGGTATGAGTAATTGTCGCATCAGTGTTAGGAGAGATGAGCATGCTAATGCAGTTAAACAACACTCATCATCATCAGCACTCTCACTCCAAACTATAAATTTAGGTCATAAAATTGATTTTTCTAGTACCAGGATCATATCCAGATGTGATAATCTCTACCAGTGCAAAATTAGAGAAGCCATTGAGATACTTAAAAGGCCAGATTGTATCAATAAGCAAGATGATACATGCAAACTTCCTCCTATTTGGAAATATTTTTTTAAAAAACATTCTTAAATTTAACATTTTTGCTATTGGTGGAACTTTAACGTTTATTCAAATCAGTGATTGTAGTGCCTCTACAACTGTCTGTCTATCTTTTATCACCCAGTGGATGATTTGTGTGACCAAGTTGAAACGTCGGAATATCAATATTTAAAATTTTTAACACGGATGAACCTGCAAAATATTTCTTATATATATATATATTAAATATTTTTATTTTTTTATGAATTACTAACAATATATATGAAGAAATGAGTGGGAATATTCCATATAATAATTAGGAAAATGTGCTTCACAGTAGCATTGCTAAATAATTATCAATTATTTGTTCTAATAATTAACACTTGCTCCTATGTTACATTTACAGTTGATATCATACCTCATATTGTATCACTGACTTTATATTCAACAAAAAAGTATTTTGCATACATTTTGATAATCAAATTTATGTAGTATAATAAATAATTATTAACTATAAATAAATAAAATGTATTACCAGCAATGAAGTTCATGATTATTCTTAAGTTTGAGCATAAACATAGTTATTAATAGATGTTACTTATATAAGATATACATTTTAACACAAATAAATAAATAAATCTTTTTGCTGGTGCTCTAATCTACCTACCAATATATCCACATGCAACAGAGATCACTTTATATATTACATGGAAATGTCTTTTTTATTAAAAGTTAAATAGAGTGTTATTCTTTATTTAGCAAATATAAAATAAAAAATATATATAATGTATAAAAAAACAAGAGTTTAAATTGTATTTTACAATTTGCTTAGAAATAGAAGATAACAATGTAAAAGATAGTCCCACAGTAAACTCTGGAAAGCTATTTCAAGGTTTTGTGGGTCTCCATGTTTGAGCCCAGAAAAGTCCTCAAAATGCACTTTTTTCCAGGTGAGAGTCAAATATACATGGATGTTGATTGCATTTCAACAAGTGAAAGTTTTTTCCTTGACAAAAATAATTAATCACGGAAATATCTCAGAAAACAAACATTTTCTCAATGACAAAATGTACTAAAATGGCGACTACCAATTCACATGATCCACAGTAAACTCTAGAATAACTACTTCAAAGTTTCATAAGTCTCCATGTTTGAACCCACAGTAATCCTCAAAAGGCACCTTTTTCCAAGTAAGAATCAAATATATGTAGATATTAAGCACTATTCAATGAATGAAAATAATTATTGTTTGCCAAAAAAATAACGGAAATTTCTCAAAAAACAAACATTTTCTCAATGATAACATCTAAATAAAGTCAGACACCAAGTCATGTGACCTGCATTAATCCTCCAAAAGCTAGTTCAAAGTTTCATAAGTTTCTGTATGTGAATCAAAAAAAAAAATCCCCAAAATGCATTTTTTTCTAAGAATGAAAGACATATAAATATTAAGTATAACTAAACAAATTTAAATAACCTTTTTAAAAAAAAAAAAATTATTACCCGCGGAATGGATAATCGGCCGAAACTGTCATCCACCAACTACAACCCCCCTCTAGCAAGAACATTTTATCACCAAGAATATACCATGCATGAAAGACTCTAATAATCATCCCCAAACATGTTTTGTGGAACTCTATCATTGGAAACAACTGAGATTGAATCCAACACTGAACTCATCTCATTCAAATGCCATCCCATTCTAATCCATTAATGGACAATTGAATTAATTGCAGAACTGTACTCTTAGTAATAATTGTAACTTTTGTTTCTTGATGTACTCATTTTTTCTTGTTATTTTTACTGATGTAACCACTTTTCTTAACCACAAATAACTTGCTTTGAGAAAAAAAACAATGTAAAATAATAAAATAATGGAACATTGCAAAAGTACTTATTGGAATGTTTTTAATTATAAATAAATAATCATAACTTCTAAATAAAAAACAGTCCTAGATCACATGATCTTATTCTCTTAAGCTTGTAAGATATAAACTGTGAGCATTGCCATTTGCTCAACAAGCTTTGGGATAAATGATTAGCCAGAGAAAGCATTTAAAATATCTCTGTCAGGAAACCCTCCCCCCCAACCTCTGGCCATGGTTTCATGCTTTGGCACTCCTCAGAAAGGTGCTAGAATAGCTTCAGACACTAGATCTAAAGCTACTCTAGCGCCTCTCTGAGGAGTGCAAAGCACAAAACCGTGGTCAGAGATTGGGGGGGGGGGGTTCTGACAGAGATATTTTAAATGCTTTTTTGCTAAGCATTTATCACAAAGCTTGTTGAGCAATTGGCAATGCTCACTGTTTATAACTTCTAAATATTTGTAATTGCAAAGCAGAAGTGACTGCTTCAAAAATTAATGAAAAGATAGACTTGTAACATTCTTTCATTGGGCTATGTTGTTATATAATCTTGGGTTTTAAATTGTACAGTGAATTTTGTCTATTGTTTTTAATTTATGTACAGATTAAAAAGTTCTGCAATCACCATTAATATATTCAAATGATGAAGAACGAGTCTTACCTAATACACTTGACAGGTTGCAAAAATAAAGTCCATATTTCTTATTTATATTTAATTTAAAAAAAAAAAAAGTAGGCTTATGATGTGATCAGAATCTTTATGTTGATTGTTGGTAGATATCCTGTTTTATAATAGACAAATTTTCATTATAGAAAACTGCATATATTAATCATTTTAAGCATTATTAAAGCAGATAAATACTATACATTCACACAGGATATAAATCTTGTTCACATCAGTCGGTAAAATTTTGCCACTGTGATTATTTAAGTCATTGGTGAATAAGGATTATAATAATATTTACTGATCTCTTTTCTAGTCAATCAAAATTAATGTTTTCAATTATTTTTTCTAAGATGCAATTTCTGCATTGCAAATTAATTACAAAATGTCTCTCAAATAGTTATCATTAGTAGTACTGGTTATCCTAGATGGTAATAAAAGTCTAATGAGAAGTAATATATAAAATATAAGAAAACAATAAAAAGATGAAAAGAAAAAAAAAACTCTTTCGATGGGTTGTCCTTATATTTTACTATATGTTTAATAATATCATGTTTATAATAACAATTTAAGACTCTGAAACGTTTTTTTTTTTTTTTACCTAAAAGTTGTTTTTTTTTATATGTCAAAGCGTTGACCGGGAAGCGAACCCGGGCCGGCTGCTTGGAAGGCAGCTACGCTAACCGCTAGGGCACCTACGCTTGACACCTATAAGTTTTCTTGTCAATAAACAAAAATATTATCAATTAATTAATTATTTTTAACCTATTATTTCTTTTATTATTAAGATTTTATATTTTATAATTATTTATATCTGTATTAAATTCCGTTTTTCCAAATTTATCAACGGATAAGCTTAAATTGTTAAACTAATTATTTACCGTGCATAGTTTAGGAGGTAGACTCTGGAAGATAAAATTGACTAATAGTGCCTGAGTCTGTAACTCCAGGGACTCAAACTTTTTATGTATTCTCAAATATTATTCTATTATTATTAAACTATTTGTTAAATATTTAAATAATTAAATTTTGGGAGGACATTTGAGTAATTTATGAAACTATTTTACTCTTTTCAAATTCTATTTCTCCTTATAAGCAGCTAAAATATTAAACCATTGAGAATTTTGCCTGTTTTAATAATATGTTAAATGTTTATATTTCCGTATTTTCGAGCAATTGCTCTTTATTACGTTAGCTTTATGAATTTAATAAAGTATTATACATAACTTTAATCCTCAAAAGCATTACATTATCAATTATTGATTAATAATACTTTAAAATATATTCTTCGATTTCGAAATATTATATTAAGTTGTGCTAAAATATTTATTACTTCAGATTAAAACTTATTTTTAAAAATAATATTTACCATAAAATTTTTCCCGGTTTATATTTTTATTTATACCATTATTTTAATTTATATTAATATATTTAATAAGTAAATAAAACTTATTTATGTGTTTTTGACGGCTTCGAGATTCATAGGCAAATTTCAGTTTATTATGATTCTAGTCTTTGAATATATATATATCCCCCCCTCCCGAATGAAATTTTTTCAAGAGTATTTGGATTTTTTCTCATATGTATCTGACTATAGCCAATTTAGCTAAATATCTAATGTTCGTCATAAATAGATACCTATCTATTCTTAGCTAAAGAGCTAAAGAAAAGTAGAAAATATTCAAGCCTTGACAATCTGGCAATTAGCATACCCAATAAGTATACTTCTTTGTTCCTCTAAAAAGGCATCTTGGAGACGTCTATATCTATAGTGAGCAATTTATTAAAGAAGATATTAATTTACTTTTATACATATGTTTTTATAATTCAATATATGTATATGCTTTTTTTTCTACAGTACAATTTTTTTATCATATCTGCACTCCAATATGTAATATATAGGGATTTGAACTCAGACTTTCACACGACCCTCAACTATCCACACTATCTCATACTGCTGACACACTGGACCACACACATGTCGAAAAGATAAATCAATCACCAATATACGTATTCGTGTTAAACCAGCACTAGTCAGTTGATCCAGATTATCATTTCCACACATATATACAATCAATGCTCAGCTTTTCAATAAAATGCATGACTGAAGAGTTGTGGGGTGGAGTGGATTGAAGCCTATCAATTAAAGTATGAAGATTGGCTATCTTAATATAAGCTGAGCACTGATTGTATACATGTGTATATATGATAATCTGGATCAACTGACGAGTGCTGGCTTAGCACGAAATACCTATATTGGTGATTATTTACCTTTTCGACATGTGTGTGATTAAGTATGTCAGCATTATGAGATAGCATGGATAATTCAATATATGTAAACATCCATAATTAAGATTATTATCCATTGAGTCAATTACTCAGGGATTGCCATTAATTAATTATTAAGAATAGTACTAAACATTTACTACTAAATTCTTGCATAAAGATTCTATTATTCTATTGTCAGTATTTACCCTGTTGTTATTTTATTAATTCCATTTAAAGACTTTGATTACATTTAAAAAAAAAAGAAATAACAATGAAAGATAAATCAGATAACGCAATATAAGACTAAACATCAAATTGGTAGATAAAAAAAAAACAAATAATGAAGGGACACGTAACAAGAGAATGAGAAAAATTATAAAGATTGTTTAAAGAATATAATTAAACTCTAAACTTTGTAAATTAAATTGAGAAAAAAAATATTTCTGACATGTTATATATAAATTCAAATCTTAAGTTAAAAAAAATCTTTAAGATGTATATAAAGAAAACTTTATTAAATATTCAAAGGTATATAATTCTGAAGTAAAATATAAAATCAATACGCTTTGATATAAATTTGTTATAGAAAAATAACAGAATTTTGAACAATTCAGTCGAACAAAAATGTTAAAATAAATTATGAATAAAAAGATTTACTTTTCATTTTTTCCATATTTTAAAAAAAAATCATTTGTTAAGGTTTTCAGTAGAATAATTTATATAATTGTTTATTTTAATACTACTTATGATATATAGATTAAATAAAACAAATAAAAAACAAAACTAAAAATATAACATTTATTTGTACTCGACAGATATGTTTATTATCCGTATGGAAAGCTAAGTAAATAAATCTTACCTTTCTATTTCAAGAATATACAAATATATTCTAATGATTAGACAATAATTCTAGTTCCATAAATGCAGGATCAGATAATGATTATTATTTGCAATTTGAGTTTTTTATTTGATATCTTACCTGATGGTATTTTTTAACCTCTTTCTCAAGAAATACCTTACTGAAAAGGTCTACAACCCTGTACAACTGCAGCTTTTCTACTATATTCTATTATCAACCATATTGTATAAATGAGGATAATCAACAAAGCACTTTTATTTTGAATAACGGAGAAACTCATTTGTAACCGGAGATTGGCTTAAAGCTCGATAATTTCTATAATATAGACAGGTTTTGCTCTTTTTATAATATATATATATATATGGAACTCTGTTATACCTCAGCAGTATCACATATCCAACCACCAAAATGTATATTTATGGTTACAAAAACGGTGTTTTCCATCATTTAAGCTGAGGTTCATATTCATTACATAAGGAGGTGACACTAATTAAAAAGTATTTCTTCCATATAAGATATTTGCTATTAAAATGGCTTTTTAGATAACTAATTTAATGTAAATATATCAATTTGATGCATTCACATGCGTTTTAACTTTATAAAAGCAATACAGAGACCATGACCAGTTTGAATGGGTACCTCAATACATAAAAAGCTACCAATACATTTAAAGTATAGGGGATTTGAACTCAGATTTTCGAGCAACCTTCAACTATCCACCCTATCTCATATGACTGATACTCATGACCACACACATGTAGAAAAGATAAATAATTATCAATATACGTATTTCGTGCTAAACTAGCACTCATCAATTGGTCCAGAATATCATCTCCTCCACACATATATAATCAGTGCTCAGTTTATATTAAGATAGCATATCTTCATACTTTAATGGGCAGGCTCCAATCTACTCCAATCTTCAAATTTTCAGCCATCCATATCATTGAAAATCTGATGATTGTATGAAATAGTGTGGATAGTGAAAGATGCTTGAAAATCTGAGTTCACATCCCCTATACTTACAATTAGGCTCCAGATTTGTGAAGAGTACCTGGTTTTCAAATATCAACACATTTAAAACGATTTACATTTTTAAAATAATAATAGTCAACGTTAAATATTACTGCTGATGTTTTTCTATCATTGGCTAATAAAAAATATCTGAGAGTTTATATATAATAGGTATTAAATAAATTTTTTTAAAGGTAACTTTTATTCAATTAACAATATTCCATTAAATTTACAAGAGGCAAATAATTATATTCAGCTAATTTAGCATCATTTTGCTTTTAAAGAGTTAAAATTTACAATCTTTCATCATATTTATATCATTACTTAAAGTCTGCTACATGAAAATCATCAACGAATTATTCTAAAGGGCTGTCATAAAAAGTAAAAATAGATGGAGCTAGAACATATTCCTGTATAAATTCATCATTTATCTTAAATACTATTTTTTTATCTCCAATAATATTACCTCTCTTATAACATCTAGTGATTGCATAATACAAATAAACTTTCTTGATTAATGAGATACTGACAAAAAGTTGCTAAAACAACTTCTTAATTAATTGAGTATAATGTCAAAGCGATAAAAATAAAAATAATGTATGAATAATAACGTTTTAAAATCACTTTCTTTTTTTTTATTTATCTGGATAAGCATATATTTACCAATTCTCTATTTTAAATATCAAAATGACACTCTAATGTTGACTCATCTATTAATTTTTAAAGTATTTTTGTCTGTATTTATTACTAATATTTTATGACAAGTCACAGCAAAATAATTTTTATTCTTAGGTTTAAAAAATTGAAAAATTACTGTGATTTCTGTAAACATATCATCTTTATATTGTAAAACTTCAATTGTTCTGTCAGAATTATAATCTTTTTTTTTATTTTTAACCTTACAGATGACAGATTTTATTCTCATAATACTGCTGCTAACTTTATTCAAATCTACAAATGCTAATAAAATTTGTAAATCACTGAATATTGTCATCTAAATATTGTATACATATTTAAAATAAGGGTTAAATAGTTCTTCCATCTATTCAATATATCATCATTATAATACATACAATATTAATTTAATAAGTCTCTGATATCCTTTATCAGGTACATTACAATGGATGTTATTATTATAAAAGTTATAAAGCAGAGTTATCCAAAACTCTGCCCTCATCAGGGTTTATAAGATAGAGATTTTAATATTTTTGAGTGCAAAAAAAATAAAATAATTTGAGTTACTACTTATTAGATATTTTAATTCTATCACTAACCAATTATTTTAATATTAATTATAAATAATTACCATATCTTGTCTATTGTTTCAATAACAACTTTGATTCAGCCCTTGGATAAATTTTTATTTTTTAATGTGTCCTTTGGATTTTTTAAAGCTGGATAATCTAATCTAAGTAATCATGATTAAAAATATACTGCATTTTTTGCAACTTTAATTCATCCATTTTTTTAAAACCATAATCAATCATTAAAGTTCTGCTATTAATCTTTCCGACATGCACTCACATTTCAGCATTTCTGATGTTTTTCTTTGTCTCACACATCAATGTAAAATATATAAGATAAAATGATTATTACTTATCAGAAAATAATAAATTTGATTTCATTTGATAGATATTTTTGTTTACTAGGGAAATAAATTTTAAATGTTCACATTTGTTTCTGTAAATATTAAAAAAATGAGATCATAATCAAAACAAAGACTTTACACATCATTGTTTCTAGAAAGATTATTTTTAGTTTATAAAATCAACAAAATATTTCTTAATTCTTATTATTTTTAAACATCTGACCAAATAATTATTTATTTCTCTTATATCTAATGAATTATGCTATAAAAGTTTAAATTTTTTGAATATTTATTGCAAAATTGTGATATTTTCATACTCTTAAATATAAAGTAGATTGCTTATGTAGAAGCTAATCTTGTAAATTGCTTCAGGCCATATTCACATTAGCTGCTAATATAACATTATATTCTTGAAAATAAGGTATTTTAAATCAAAATAAGTTATTAATAATTCATATTTCTTGATATCTAATAAATATACTGTAAAATATTTTTTAAAAAATATCTAAAACCGTAATAAATTTGCAAATAAACACATTTTTGGGGCATTGGAATTACGATGTTATAAAATACTGAATGTTTTACAGCATTAGCAACAGATGATACCTGAACATGTCAGGGCTGGGCTTATGTCTATTGCAAGAGTGGGAATTTTGAATTCTAATGCAAAATATTTCATTAAAAAATTATTATAATAAAATATACCATTTTAATGCATTTTAACATATAATACTTATGGAAAAAAGCACCAGGGTGGGAATTGGTAAAAAAAGAAATAATTTGAACAATGGATCTGAAGATTAAGTATCTGCCATATTTATTAAGCTAGCACTAATTTATTTTATAAATGAATCCCAGGATTCCATGTTTCTTTTTAGGTTAAGTTATAAATGATGAGCCACACTCAGAAACAGAAATACTTGCATCTCCCACATAACTCATCATTTATTTTTTTTGCATTAATGCAGAGACCCAGTTGAAAATAAAAATTGGAAATTTTAACATTCAGCAGATATTCTATCTGTTGAAATAGAATTGATACTGAGTAACAAATAGCAAATTTTCTAGAAATATATTTGAATTGGATTTAATTTTAGTACAATTGTAATTTAATATTTCAACATTATAATCTATAATTTGTCTAGTAATATACTGTTTATATTTTGACACCTGAAAAAAACATAAACCACAAGAAATAGTAATTCATAATAAATAATACTGTTATATCTCACCTTGCCTTTAAATACTGGATTAGGCCAGTCTTATCTAAATCTGTTTGAGCATTCATCACCTCAAAACATTGCTTAGACATATAAAACATAGCCAATGGCCTGAATGGGCCAATAGGCAATGATGCCCCCCTGAATTGGAAAGTTCATTAAAGGTGGAGATCTGGCAATAAATAGAAAAGCCTTTTAAAGGTGGAGGTAGGAACTATACACATTCTTTAGACAACAACTATCATGTAGCTGATTGGAATCTACACATTGACAGAGAACTACTGCCACAGAACTGAAAGAAAGTATAGTCATTCTCCAATCCATGACTATCACATAACTGAATGGCAGTCCAGTCTACACATTCTAGAGTTCTAGAGAGATTTACTGTCACAAAGCTGAAAATCAAATACATGTTTAGAGAGAACTACTGTCACAGAGCTGAAACATAGAATCTAAATTCTCCAAACAATAGCATCTAAGTGAATACACAGAGAGACACGTCTACTTCAGAGCTGGAAGCTGTTAAGAAATGAATGCTCAAAATGAAGTAAACTGTCAAGTACAGCTGGAAGTGCCACCAGATCTATTCATGAGGCAGGCTGTCACAGTTCAGATAGAAGTGGTAGGAAATGTGTATGGGCAAGTGTAGTTTCTGAACTAGGAGCTATATCTTGCCAACAGTGGCCAGTGGGGTGTATCAGTTGGAAATATAGCATAAATATGCAAATGTATATTTGTTTTCATGTTTTATTAATACATACAATATAAACAGTAAGTTTGTGTTTATGTATTAATTCACGTATATACATAACAAATACAAAGTATTCAAGTTTATAGAAACATTATTTTTATTTTTAATAATGCAAAGTCAGTTTACCTTTCAATTCCACATTATGTATTGATTTTTTTAGGATGTTTTGTAATCGTCGAAATATTAAAATAGGCTTAAAGACAGATAAATCCTGAAAAATTATATTCATGTTGGAAAATAAAAATATTTTGAAATTTTGTTTCACCTCAACAATATATCACATATCCAACCTCAAAATTATATAAAAAAATAAAAACGTACATTTGCGGTTAAATATTCAGCGCCTTCTATCAGTTAAAGTCCATATTACATTAGGGACTTTTTATTTAGGTACTTACAACTGCAGATTACTTTCAAGTGCAGGAAGATTGCAAGAATTAGAAGAACTATATTATATTAAATGGGACATTATTGGACTTTGTGAAGTAAGAAGAAAAGGAGAAGAAACAATTGATTTAAAAAGTGGATATATACTCTATTATAAAGGCACACATATTGGAAATACAAGTGGAGTAGGATTCATTATAAATAAAAAGTGGAAGAACAATATTGTGGAGATTGATGGTTTATCGGACAGAGTGGCAAGATTAGTTATACAACTTAATAGCAGATACCAAATGCAGATAATTCAGGTTTATGCCCCAACAAGTTCTCATAGTGATGAAGTAGTAGAAGATTTTTATATGGATGTACAAAAGGCTTTTGATCAGAGTAAACAACATTTTAAAATTGTTATGGGAGACTTTAATGCTAGAATTGGTAGACAAATAAAAGATGAAATTGCTGTAGGTAATTTTGGTTATGGTAATAGAAATGAGAGAGGACATAGACTTGAGTTTGCAGAAAAAGAAAAACTTTATATTATGAATTCATTTTTTGAGAAAAATGTTAAAAGGAAATGGACATGGAAGCATCCAAATGAAGGTACAGCAGAATTGGATTATATTTTGACTAACAGAAAATACATATTTCAAGATTGTAATGTTCTTAATAAATTTAACACAGGAAGTGATCATCGATTAGTAAGGTGTAAGTTACGTGTTAATGTAAAACTAGAGAGACAAAAATTATTAAGAAAATCAATATTTACAGTTGATATTCCTAATCTTCAGAAACATTCTAATGAATTTAAATTGGAACTTACAAATGGGTTTCAAGTGTTAGGAGATTTTGAACATGATTCAGATTTGAATGAAATTAATATGAAAATAACTGATACACTTTTAAAAACTGCAACAAACATAGCTGGTAGAAAAAAGCAGCAATTGACTAATAAAATTTCTACTGAGACTAGAGAATTTATGAAGAAAAGAAGGAATATGAAGATATACAAAAATGATGTATTAAAAAGAATTGAATATCTCAAATTTTGTAAAATGGTACGGAAAAGAGTTGAAAATGATATAAGAAAGTATAACTGTGAAATAGCAAGGAAAGCTGTAGAAGAAAATAAAAGTCTCAAAAATGTTAAACAACATTTTGGTATTGGTAGGAAATTTCTATCTGCAATAAGAAAAAAAAGATGGAATTATTACTAAAAAGAGAGATGACATCATGAAATTGGTAGAAGATTTTTATCAAAAATTATATAGTAATAAAGAACAAGTACCTCCTATATCTATTATATCTTCTGAATTTCCCAGAATTTTAAATGAAGAAGTGAGACATGCAATTAAGTGTATGAAGAAAGGAAAGGCTCCAGGAAATGATGGAATTATAATTGATATATTAAAAGAAGCAGGTGAAGAAATAGAAACAATTTTAGCAAAGTTATATACCAAATGTCTAAATGATAAAGATGTACCAGAAGATTGGAAGAATGCAGTAATAATATTAATATTTAAAAAAGGTGATAAAGAAGATATTAGAAATTACAGACCTATCAGCCTTTTATCAGTTTTATATAAAATTTTTACCAAGATAATTACAACTCGTCTACAGAGAACTTTGGATTTCCACCAACCAAGAGAACAAGCTGGATTTAAAAGTGGTTTTAGTACAATAGATCATATCCAGGTATTGAGAGAAGTCATAGAAAGGAAAAACGAATATGAGTTGTCATTATGTTTTGGATTTGTAGATTATGAAAAGGCATTCGATTCTATACACATTTCTTCAGTGATTAAAGCATTAGATCATCAAGGTATAGATCCAGGATATTGTCATATTTTAAAGAATATTTATAAAAATGCAACAGCAACAATTAGATTACATAATGATACTGGAAAAATCAACATTGAGAAAGGTGTAAGACAAGGTGACTCCATATCTCCAAAGCTCTTTACAGCAATGCTGCAAGAAGTATTTTGTGGATTAAAATGGGAAACTAAAGGAGTGAAAGTAAATGGAGAGTATTTAAGTCATTTAGATTTTGCAGATGATGTAGTTGTTTTTGCAAATAATGTTTCAGAGCTACAGGAAATGTTGCAGGAGTTAGCAGATGAAAGTAGAAAAGTAGGACTAAAGATAAATGTTAAAAAGACTAAAGTAATGTTTAATCGATTTGCTAAAAATATGAAAATAAAGATTGATTATGAAGAATTAGAAGAAGTTAACAGTTACAAATACCTTGGTCAGATTATTAATACAGATGGAAACATAATGGAGGAAATTAATCATAGAATTAAACTTGGTTGGAGTGCTTTTGGTAGAAATAACTTGATACTAAAAGGAAATATGCCTATGTGTTTGAAAATGATGGTTTTTAACAAATGTGTTTTACCAGTTTTTACTTATGGATCTGAGACTTGGACACTTAATAGAAGAGCAATACAGAGACTTCAGACCACTCAAAGGAGTATGGAGAGATGTATGTTGGGAGTAACAAGAAGAGATCGAAAACGCAATGTATGGGTAAGACAACAAACAGGTGTTACTGACCTTATTGAAAAAATTAAAAGATTGAAATGGAGTTGGGCTGGACATATTGCTAGAAGAAATGATAATAGATGGGCAATTGAAATTTTAAACTGGATTCCAAGAGATTGTAAAAGACCCAGAAAAAGACCACATGTGAGATGGATGGATGAAATAAGAAAATGTGCAGGGGTGTTGTGGAGAAGAGAAGCTAAAGATCGGAGAAAATGGATTAAACTTGGAGAGACCTTCATCCTGCAGTGGATTGATAATGGTTGATGATGATGATGATGACTAATTAAAAAATACTCTTTCCATATAATATATTTGTAACAAAATGATTATCTACATAACTAATTTAAGGTAACTCTCTATATAAAAAGCTATCAACACATTTAATAATATTTTCTTTACTAGTAGTGTAATGCCTAAATTTAAATTTATGAATATAAATTATTTCAATAAGTCTGTAACATATAATTTAGGATACATAGATAATTTTCTCTTAGATTATATATCAGAAAAAAGTTCAAAATATGTCACCTTTATGGAATAAACCGTTAATTACTCTCTTAAAATAACATTCACATTTATCCTAGTAATCTTAATTTATTTTTCGATTGAGTTAATATGCTATTGTTTAATATTTAATAGTACTAAAACATTGATTATGTTTGTGCTACTAATTTAATTTATATATTAAAGATACAATATAACAAATTTATTTATTAAAGACCTGGCATAGACTTTAGACACTGTGAATTTGAAGTACTTGGTAACCCTTATGGAATTTTTAGCAAAAATTCTTTCTCTCCAATTTTATTTTTAATTTGGAAGGGTCCCTTGTATATATTATAGAACATTTAAAATTGTGCTGTATTGAGTCACCAACCTGGGGAGTTCATATGGAGATGACATCATTAATCTTAAAGATACGTTTACAATTCATTTCCTCTAAATTTATATACCTTTGTCAATGTCAGATTCATGATCCACTTTTTCAATAATTATTGGCATAGGTATTTTAATAATTATTCTTATGTCAGAATGGAAGATGGATAGGTGAGACTTCTTTCAATCCATTCACCCAATTTTGATGATTACTTTCCAAATATACTCTAAACAGTTATATATAGAGCTCTCAAATAAGCTCTTAACAAGTTTGCAGAATATCCTCAACCCCAGACTGGTTTCTGCTATTGGCTTCCTCAGTGTAATACAAGCTTGTTAAATTAAGTCATGTGACACATGATTTGATTTTTTTTAGTAACTATAAACAGTCTCTTCAATTCTAGAATAATTCTTTCATTAGGATTAGTCTGTGAGTTTCAAGATTAATACATGCATAAGATGTAGTGTGATTGGTCAAGATAGATTTAGATTTCATACTAACAGATATACAAAATTCTGGGTACATTTAACAACACTTTTAGCATCAGCTTTGACAACATAATAAACTGATACAAAAAATATCCTTACACATGAGAATAAATTTAAATCTATGGAATAGTGGGAGAGTCCCATAAAAGTCTATAGCTAAGATCTCATTAGTTTGATTTGGCAGTATAGGTTGAAGCTTCCCTACATAAAATCTATTTGTATATTTTTATTTGAAGCTAATCTCACAATACTTCAATTTAATAGATGCATACATACCAGGCAAAGTAAAATAATCTAAATAAAATTAACTTAGACTTTCTAGGCCCATAGTTTCCATATAGACAATGCCCATAATAAATCAATTTTTTTCTTATGCAAGTAGAAAGAATAACTTTTCACAAGTCATCATCAGTTTCTTTAGTTTTATAAAATAATAAATTTTGTAGCATTTTATAGTGCAATAATGAGTTACAGATTCTGCTCCTATAGATAAACAAAAAATAATTGGCTTAATTTTAAATCCTGAAATTGTAACACATGCACATTTTGTAATTCATTTTCCACAGAATTTTCTGTAATTAAATTAATGGCAGTGATAACTGTGTTCCATATCTGAGTGTATATATTGTTTTTGTAGGACTAGGAAGTACATTAATCTTTCCCTCACAGTATTGAACTTCATAGTCAAACTGCTTCAGAATTAACCACCCAAATAAACATTTGTTGTTTAGATAACTTCAGTTTAAAACCTCTAAGCTTTAATGGCCACTAATAACTATTACATTGGATCCTAACAAAAATTGCAGCCGTTTTGAAATGCCCATGCTACAGCAAAGGCTTTTGTCTCTGTTGTAGAAGAGTGTAATTCTGCACCTTTTAATAAACAAATGAAAAAAATACAAAACTTGTTGTTTTTATTGATGATTATTTTATTGAAATAACACAAAGCCTAATCCATTATTGCTGCTGTTTGTTAGAATGTAAACTGTTTTATTAAAGTTCGGACAGTATAAAATAAACTATTTTAAAAATTTGGATTTTATAGTATTAATTCATTGAAAAGATTATTAGTCCACTTCCATTTCTGATCCTTTTTAAACAATTGTGACATATTCCTAGTATCCTATGCAAAATTGTATATAAAACCGTTGGTAGAAATTGCCTAATACAAAGAAAGACTAGAGTTGTCTATTTACAGGTACTGAAAAATTTTGTCTGACTGCTTTTTGATCACAATGTGACTTAATTCTGTTAACATCCTACAACATGTCCCAGGAAATTAATTTCATTTGCAGATATTTTACTCTTTTTCAATTTAATTTTGGTATTTTTTGCCTCCCACTCGTTAAAGCAAATCTCTGAATATATCAAATGTCCATATATACCTTTAGAGGCAATAACAATGTCATCCAGGTAAATTATGATTACATTCTTCACTTTATCTGACAAAACTTAGTCCAAACACACAACGTATCAAATCAGTTTCCGCTATTAATTAGCCTAAAAGTATATACAATTGTGCTTCATACCTGAAAAAAATCACTAGAGTCTGCCAATAGCTAGATGTCAAATCAACGATGATAAAAAATATTTTAGTTTTAAATTTAATTAGCAATTTTATCTACTATAGGAGAAGTTTCAAGTTCAGGAATACTTACCTGATTCAAAAAACTAGCATCGAGGTAAATGTAACAGATCGGTCATTTTTACAAATGACAACTAAAAATTTAATTTAAGCTGACGCATATTTTTTTATTTTTTTATAATTTTCCATTCATACATTTTATTAATTTTTTGATATTGATACGGAATTGGGTATATTTCGCTTTGAAAAGAACTACAATATTTTAAATGTATAAGATGAACATATCAATTAATAATGTATTGCCTTTTAGAATATGTACTTTTATGTTCGTATATTAATTCACAAATTTTTTCTTTATATTCATAACTTAAATCATTTGATTCCTTTAATTTTACATTTGATTCCACCGACATTTCTTGCACCCATAATAAATTTATTGATTGAAATGGAATTACATTATGAGAATTACAATTTTCCTGTTGACATTTAATTTGTTGACTTGGATGATCTATTATTATACAATTATACTTATTCATAAAATCCAATCCAGTAATTATTTCATGAATCAATCCTAGTATGAGCAATAAAATATGTTCAAAGTTAATAATATTAATCTCTATATTAATCCAAAGTTGTTTAGTATATAAGTTAGCTTTCTTGCCGTTAGGTAACGTTACTTGTGACTGTTTTAATAATAAGGTAGGATCTTGTAAATTTAAGCCAGCAATTTTTGCAAATATGTTTTCTGAAATAATAGAAACTTGCCCTCAGAATCTAGTAAAGCTTTATCTGTAATCCCTTCAATTGTTTCATGATTTCTGGACAATCATTAATAATCACATGGTCATTTAACAGATCAGATTCAAACTCCTCTAAATTAAAATTCAATGTATTGAGTTGTGAAATGAACTCAGTCCCCATTTGCAGTGAGGAACATCCCAATGTGGTCCATTTTAGTTTAATACCTGTACTTTCATTTTAAACCCAATTCTTCATAGAAATATCTTGAATATTATCAGCATAATAACTTCCTGTCATCCTAACATTTCTAACTGGTCTTATAACATTGTTTTTTATTAATATTTGAATTATTAGCTTAAGAAGGTTGTGACCATGAAGACAATTTTTTATTTCCATCGAATAGTTAATTTTAGGGCTTCCTACTTCAAATAAATGTATAATTGACAAGGAATAATAAAATGATTCCATTCTAGGCCTGTAATTAATTTCTGGTTTTCTCACTGGGATCCAAAGCCTCTAAAATATTAGTCACCTTTTCAACTATGGGCAGTGTTTTCTCAAAATGTCAACTAAATTATGCCTAATAATTAGCATAATTTGCTACTCAGATAGTGGAAATACAGTAAGAGATTTTAATTTAGCAGCTTGATATCTAAAAAATGGGTATAACTTCCATTATTACCTGATATCTTGAGTTACCTTATCTACCTTCACTCCAGAAACTAAACATTATAAGGTGTTTGAAGTCACAGTGAGTTTTAGACTTATCAAATAATGATTGCCAACAATCTTTTGGTGATAAATAATTACTGGCAAAAGCTGATTTTTCCTTTTCCTCCTAACCTACTTAAAGTAAATAATTCCCTTAACCAATACAAATATTTAGCAGGATTTTCGTGATAAATCCCTGGAGATACTCTAATTTGAATAAAAAGAAACATCACTGAATTTCAATGTTGGTAAACCTCAGATTCAAAACTGGCTCTGGATAATCTTTATCATAGTTTGCATAAATTCCTCATTATCATATTATAGAAGTTTATTAAAATCTATAGCTATGTTATCTTGGATTGTTTCTTGCAGACTTTAAATTATATTTAATATTAGTATCTACTTTACCTTGAGCTTTATTATTATTATATTGTTTTCTGATAACATTGATTATAATACCACTATGATTTCTTTATTCTCATTAGCCTTTTATTTCAATTCTTAGATTTTCTCATTTATGTAAAATCTATCTTTATTCACGCCATTATCTTAACTTCTTTTCAATACTATCTAGATTAACAAATTTTAAAGCTTGTAGAGAATATTCATCAGCATAAATATTTAATATTTTACTATTTAAGTTATTTTTTTATTTCTTCAAATTTATGTAAATTAGACTTCTTAAATAGCGTTCAATTTACAACTGCATCACCATATTTCTTTTGCTTGTTGTGGTGAATTTGAGGTTTCCTTTCTATTTCAGCTTCAACTTGCAGCTTCTCAGATATACTTTGCTTATTTTCTGACATTATGATTCATCTTTTATATTTCACAGGCATATTTTTTAAAAATATTTTTGTAATTTTTTTATTTCTTCTTCTGATTTAGTTTGAATCTTACAAATAATTTTGACTTAGAATGGCTCTATTTTCTTCTATTTCACGTTTCAAATCACCAGACTATTTTAGTTTTGACTTAAAATTCTCTATTTACCTTATTCATTTTCTTTAATAAATTCTGTAATTCCATTTTGAGATTTTTTTAATTTGCTTTGTAAATCATTAAACTTAGTTTCATAGTCAAACTTTGAATCATCTAATCTTGCTTCAAAATTAATTTGATATTCTACTATCCTTTGCTTTAATTTCTTATTATCAACATTTAAATGTACTAAATCAAATATTGGAGAAGGTTTTAAATTCTTCAAAACTTCTATTAAACATGGCATCTATTTTACCAATTTAACATTGAATTGAATATCTGAATCATTTTAGATTATTATCATCTAAGTCATTTATATCTCACTTGGTATCAAGTTTTTATTTAACTCTAAATTATTCAACTTAACAACAGAATCTATTTTAGATTTCCTACATCTAATATAAAATGCTTCTAATTTAACTTCTAATTTACTATATTTAGCATTTAAATCAGCTTTGGGTGTATTATATTTATCTTCTGAATCAGTTTGAAAATTTTTAAATATCTTCATCATGTCTTTTATCAATTCCAAACCTTCATTTTTGGACCCATAAGTCAGTGTTAACATTATCAGTTATAATTTAACCTATAATATATAAGGGATTTAAATTCAGATTTTTACACAACCCTCAACTCTCCATGCCATCTCATATAGCTGACTCACCTGATCATATACATGTTGAAAAGATGAATAATCACCAATATAAATATTTCATGCTAAAACAGAAATTGTCAGTTGGTCCAGATTACTATCTCCACACATATATGCAATCAGTGCTCAGCTTTATATTAAGATAGTCAATCTTCATACTTTCATGGACAGGCTTCAAACTGCTCCAACCCACAACTCTGCTGCCATTCATTTTATTGAAAATCTAATGATGGAATGAGGGCTTTGAACATTCCATCATCAGATTTTTAATGAAACGGATGGCAGCAGAGTTGTGGGTTGGAGCAGTTTGAAGCCTGTCCATGAAAGTATGAAGATTGACTATCTTAATATAAAGCTGAACACTGATTGTATATATGTGTGGAGATAGTAATCTAGACCAACTGACGATTTCTGGTTTAGCATGAAATACTTATATTAGTGATTATTTATATTTTCAACATGTATTTGATCAGGTGGATCAGCAATATGAAATGACATGGAGAGGTGAGGGTCATGTGAAAATCTGAGTTCGAATCCTTTATATATTACATTATATATATGCAGGTGTATGTAAGCCTGTACAGTGTCTTAATTTAAATTATAATAAAATAATCATAAAATGTTAGTAAAGCAATTACAATCTAAATAAATAAATAAGCATTATGGAAATTTTTTTTTTGCCCCTTTTCAGATTTTTGCTCATCAATAAAAAGGTCATTTGGTTGACATGAGTAAGGTCTGACACTTTTCCCTCTGGAATGGATCATTTATATAATTTCTGACTCTAATTTTAATTTTTTTTTGGCCACTTTACAGTATGAATTCCCTTTGGTTCTATTCTGTACTTTTTTTTACTTTTAAACTTCTTGTGCCAAAATTTATTTTGTAAGACATTCACTTTCACAACTTTGCCACCATTAATATAATTTTCTATAACTATTAAGTTGGTACTTGCACTTTTATGTGTTTCTTCCATTCTTCTGTATCATAATTTTTCCATCAGTGTTACATTCATGATTTTGATGCTGTTTTTTTTTTTTACCTAAATGTTCATATGTAACATAAACATCACTATCATTTTCATCTTCCATTAAAATTTTGATGTCCATGCTACTCTCATTTATTATGCACTTATTTTCTTCTATCTGTCTTCCCATACCTTGCATTTTCTGTTTCTCATGGTTATCCACCTCTGACCCAACCTCTTTGACATTTTTCTCCAAATTGTTTACTCTACCATGTACCCTTTCAGTTCTCTCATCAATCCTCTTTAATATTCTCTCTTCAGATGCCTTTTGATTCTATTTCATTTCAGTCTTGAATTCCATTATTAATTCTTTAAATATTTCAAGTATTACTGTTGCATTACCTTATTTCGTTTCTCTATCTCTGTCTTCTGACATTCTGCTTCGAATTGTATTGCTGCTTCTTAATCTTATATAAATATATACCATTTTTATTTTATTTTCTGCTAAACGTCAAACAAATTCTTTTATTTTTAAATTAATTCTCCAGCTGTATTCAAAACTGTTTAGTATTTTAATTAATATTATGCTTGCCAACCTCCTTCCTCCTACTGCCACATTTGCTCTTTGATTCTTAATTTCATCATCTATTTGCCTACTTCAACACCCTGCTAAAACATATCAATTGATTAAACAGTCTTAAAATTGACAAATAAAAAAAAAACACGTGACTTTCTTTTTATTAACAATTACAACTTATCTTAGGGTATGAGTTTTATATATATTTTTTTCATGTGTCATAGCATCGGCAGGGAAGCAAACCTACTAACCTGGGATAACTGATTATAAGGCGGCTCTGCTGACCTCTTGACCACCTATGCTTGACATGAGTTTATATTTGTAGTCTCATTTTAGGCCTTTGTACCAAATCAAAGTCCCACATTAGAACATCATTGTATTGGGTTGAAGCTTTTTATCTGTTATTTTTTTTATATTATATAAGATCCTAGTTACTAAAGAGAGTTTAATCTATTTGTCCTATACATATGTATAACAATTTAAAGTTTGTCATATATAAATCACTCGTTCCTTTCTAATTTAATAAGTATTAGGAAATACGACTATATTTAAAGGCGAATCTAATCTCAAGTATTATATGACACGATAAAAAAAAAATTATAGGTCGTGACAGCTTTAATTTATTTATTAAAGGCACATGTGTTCAGTGGACCATATTATCTGAACATACCATCACAACGTTAATCAATAAAGACTGCATTTTTGCTCTTCTTTTTAATTACAGTAATTTTTTTTTGTGTGTGATTGGATTTCTATTTACAAAGAGTTAGTAAATTAATGATGTATAATAGTATTCATACATAGAAGAATCTAAATAATGAAGATTGAGCTGACTTTAATAAACTCATAGATTTAATAAACACGTAAGTACATATTATGAATACAGAATTATTTTTTAACACTACCCTACTGAATATTATTAAACATTAACATATAGATATAACAGTATATAAAATAGGTATACAACACATATTCTTAATTACAAATTTAATTGAGTATTCTATTAGAAATAAAGTTGTGTTCATCTAACCTTTTAGTTCATTAAAAGTTTATATCTCTAGTTCAGATAAACATTAAAGTTAGGTATAGAACCTCATTAAACTTACCTACTACTTCTTTGATTGGATTTAATGTTTGGTATAATAAGTGCTTACCATGTCATGGGTTTCTTATTTCTATGAACTATAAGATCAATTATGTCTGTTTGAAGCATTGTTTTTCTCATCAGCTTGCTAGGGTTTTGTTATTATGTAGGCACAATCTTTTGAATCAAGGTATCTTTACAATTTTAGGCTAGAAAGAAGGCATCAGTGACCATATCTGTTTAACAGTACATCTGGATCGAATTATCTCTGCAGGTAAAAACAAACATGTGGTAAAACATTTGTATACAGCTTTCTGGATCTCTTTCTGCTATACACCATTTAATGAAGAATACAACACTTTAATTAGCAGAATTCACTAACAATATTAATGAAGCAAAGATGGAATCAATCAAAGTTTTCAGGGTTGTCTTTTTATGCCACTGGTCTCATTCCATCATGCAATTACCTATTCACATTGTTTTTTTATCTCTTCCAGAATGTAATTTCCCCCTCATCTCCCATAATGCTTATTTTTATTATAATTAATGTACAATCTTGATCACAACTTAATACATGTGGTTTTAATTTCTCCTTATTTGTAAAAATGAAAAATACTTAATTGTAAATTATTAGAGAAAAAATATAGTTAGTAATAAATTTGGCTGAACGTTTTCGAGGAACCGTGCCTCATACTCATAGCCTTAGTGAAAATGTACTTGATATATGTAAATGAGAATATTCAAATGAGTTACTGTTAAGTAGCCCATTTTTTCGAAATGTCGAAGCACGTGTCTCTTCTGTTGATTGCATAGATGTCTCTGTTAATGTAGAATGCCTCTTTTATCTTTCTCCTGTAGTCGTTTGGTTCTGAGCATAAAATAACGGGGTTAGCGGGTATGAAATTGTGCCCTGATTGTTTAGTATGTTCAAAAAATGCAGAAGATGTACTGCTGTTCGATTTGGGCTCTATTGAAGGTGTACCGATGTTGAGCCAACCTGGTGTTAATTGTGGCTTTCGTTTCCCCATAATATGTGGCGTGGCATCCGGCCTGGGGGCATGAAATGGAGTACACCACATGTGGGGTGAGCGCTGGATCAATGTAATCTTTGGAGTTATTGATCAACCTATTAGTGTTGGGTGGAGTTCTGAATATTATGCTGAATTTGTTGTTAAGGTTTTCGTTAGTTTATTGGATATTTTAGGGATGTAGGGGACCGTTATTTGGGTAGATTGGTGGAGGCAATTTATCATCTATTGTGCTGTTAAATTTCATGACTTTCCTCCTAATAGTTTTGTATTTGAATCCTGCTGCTAGTAGGTCTTTAATGTAATTGTTTACATTTTCCTTCCTATGTGTTCATATTTAACAAATGATGGTTTCTAAATAGAAATGCTTTAAGACTGCGAATTTGTGCGATGCGGGTGATTTAGAATTAGGATGGATGCAGCTTCGGATTTCAAATGGTTTAACAAGCATTTTGTAATCTATTGCGTGGGGTCTCTTGACAAGGAAAGATCAAGATATTTGAGTTCGTTATTGCTTTCATATATGATAGAGAAAAATAGTTTAGTTGTGCTTTGTAATTGGTTGTATATTTAAAATATTATTTTTAGATGCTATAATGAAAATATCATCTACATATCATATATATATGAAGTCTGGGTTAGTGTTGAAATATTTTGGAAAAATGGATTGTTCATATTTATTTAAGTATATACTGGATAAGACGCGACTGATAGGGAGGCCCATGGGCCAACCATCTTGCATTGTGTACCATTTATCTTCAAAAAGAGTGAAAATATGGGAGTCAAGCCATGTCAAGAAAGCCATAATGAATTTAATTCTCTCGTTAGGACAAGATATTCGCAGCAACTCTTCATGTATAATTTGGATGGATGCTTTTCTATTGATTGATCCATATAATTCTTTCACATCCATCGTGGCCATAACAGTAAATTGTTTTATATTATCTTTAATATAGTATTCATTTTTGTTTGTAGACTAAAATAGATTCATCAACTGAAATTATTGAACTCTATAATCTGTATTTTTTTTCTTTTTTCATTTATTACATTCATATTGGCTATCAACGTTCCGATCGGCCATATTTAATTAATGAGAGAAAAAATAGCAAATCTACCTCCCTCTGTAATTTCAGTTAATTACAGGTTGTTTTTTTTATCCAAAAATAAATCTACATGTACATATTCTTTTTGCTTCATTATCAGGATAGTTATAATAAAAATAATAAATTTGTTTAATAAATATAAGCAATTCTACATTTTTTATATATTATTATTATTATATTTTATAAAATATACTTTTCTCTCAGAAATCTTCTTTCATGATTAAATGCCAAACATACTATATAAAACACACATTTTATGAAAATGGAATCATTAGTTGTATAATAACTGCCTAATTTTTTTTACTCTTATAATTTTTGTATTGAATTTCTTAAAGACACTAGCCAGACTCAAGGGGATACAATCTCCTTTTTATCGGGTATTGTTAAATCGCAATAATCTTTCTACTTAAATGATTGTAGTTATAAAACTTGTTTGTCAATAAATAAATGAAAACTTCCAACTATTTTTTTTTTATGTAAAACTTATTAATAAGAGCTTTTTAATTTTGTTTTCCACACTTAAATATTAAAAATAATTCTAATATTGATTTTTTTTTCCTTTTCGGTTGAGAAATTTTAAATATACTTTTTAAGATAAATGATGATTTTGCTCCTCAAACTATTACTGACATTTATTTTTTTCCATTTTTTAATTTCATTTTTGACCTTTCGAACAATTATAAAATAAAATGGTTAATATAATTTTTTTTCAATATAATTTGTAGCAACAGTAAGATTAATACTGTGTTAAGATTAATCTATCTATATATTACTGATTTAGTTGATTGTACATCTATTATTGTTTTAATTTTTTTTTTAAAAAAATCATTGTGGTCAATTTGTAAAGCAGATATTTTAATAACTGTAGCACAGATAAGTTTTTTAATTGGTGTATTACAAAACATTAAATTATTTCCAAAAATAATATTGTTTATTAAAACTGAACGTATTGGTTCTTTTAATAAAGGAAGAGGATCTTAACTTAATAGACACTCCTGCAGTTTTTGAATATCAGTTGTCTCAATAGAATAATGACAATTTGGAAACTTATCAAAGCGTCGATATGTAGCTTTTGAATATTAAACAACAGTAATTAGAATAACAATAGTTGTCTTTGATCAAAATTTCTTCTAAACCTTTATGTTTTTTTTTTCTACAAATAAAGCAGAAAAATAGCAACAATCCAAGATCCGATATCTCCGTAATAATTGTAGTCTGAAAAATTTTGAAAGGAAATTTTCAAGTTTGTCATTGCTAATGCATTATACGATTTTTATACATTGTTATAAAAATAAGAGCGCCTACATATGAAGATATTTATGAAACACTATTAAGAAATGAAAGACACAGGCTTATTATATACCTGTGTTTATATATGTAATATATAGGGTATATGAGCACAGACTTTCACACGACCCACCACTCTCCCTACTATCTCATAACACTGATACACTTGAACACATTTATGTTGAAAAGATAAATAATCACCAATATACATATTTCATGCTAAACCATGAATTTATTAATTTATTCATTTATTACATAGTAGAGATGTCTGCCCATCCCTTGTATTAAATGGATTATGTCCTGTGTATGAGGGGTCAGATTGACCTTAGGTCAACATGGGTGTGACTAAAATCTCAGCCTTAGGGTGGCCTTTGAGCATTCCATCATCAGATTTTCAATTGGATGGACGGCTGAAGAGTTGGAGTGTGGAGTAGATTAAAGCCTGCTCATTAAAGTTTGAGGATTGGCTATCTTAATATATATCTGAGCACTTATAGCATGTATGTGTAGAGATGGTAATCTGGACCAACTGATGATTGCTGGTTTAGCATGAAATACATATATTGGTGATTATTTATCTTTTCAACATATATGCATTCAAGTGTATCAGTGTTATGAGATAGTGGGGAGAGTGGTGGGTCATGTGAAAGTCTGTGCTGAAACACTATTAAGATGGTTTCAAAATATATGTTTTTTCTTTTCTTTTTTTTTTTTTTTGCCTCACGTGTTTAATTCATTAATATTATTTTGTTTACTAAATATTATTAAATGAGTTTTGACTTTTGAAGCATGCTTTTGCTGTGGTTAATTTAGTGTAAGAATACAACAGTGGATTCAAAGGTAAAAGTTCACAGAGACATCTCTATCCTATTATTCACTAGTTTGAACAGCATATAACTTACTAAACAATAACTACTTAAATGCTGCTTGCCATATTAACAATCAGTGCTCAGCTTTATATTAAGATAACCAATCTATATACTTTAATGGACAGGCTTCAAACTACTCCAACCCACAACTCTTCAGCCATCCATTTCATTGAAAATATGATGAAGAAATGTTAAAAGCCCACATTAGTGTCTAGGTTGTCATCCTATCCACAACATGATGGCTCCTAATGACTAAATGGTCATCATGGGTAGGATGACAACCTTTGCACTAACATGAGCTTTGAACATGCCATTATCAGATTTTCAATGAAATGGATTTCTGAAGAGTAGTGGGATGGAATAGTTTGAAGTCTTTCCATTAAAGTATGAGATTGGCTATCTTAATATAAAGCTGAGCACTGATTGTATATATGTGTGGGGATAGTAATCTGGACCACCTGATGATTGCTGTTTTAGCATGGAATATGCATATTGATTATTTATTTTTTCAACATGTGTATGATCAGGTGGGTCAGCAATATGAGATGGCATGAAAAGTTGAGGGTTATTTAAAAGCCTGAGTTCGAATCCCTTATATTACATTATATATGTGTAGATGTGTGTAAGCATGTACAGTGTATTAATTTATATAGTAAACAAAGTGATTTGAACTTAGAATTTTCACTACATTCATCCTTTATTCTTTCTCAAACAACCAATACACATGACCACACACGTTTGAACAAGATAACTAATTCCCACTATACATATTTCTGCAGAACCAGCACCCATCAATTAAACCAGATTATATTCTCCCACACATACATACAATCGGTATTCGGCTTATATTAAGATAGCAATGCCTTAAACTTTAATGGATAGGCTTCAATCTTTCCACTCTTTCAACAATTCAACCAAAACTAAACCTTGAACATTTCATCATTGTTTTTCAATGAAAAGGACAATGGAATTGTTGGAAAAGTGAGAAGATTGAAGCCTGTCCATTAAAATTTAAGGAATTGCTATCTTAATATCCCACTGAGCAGTATATTGTATATATGTTGATAAATTGTGATCTGGCTCAACTGATGAGTGCTGTTTCTGTACAAAATACTTATATTGGAGATCATTTATTTTTTTCATATGTGTGGCTATGTGTATCGGTTGATTGAGATGAAATGGAGAATAAATAGAGACTGAAAATCTTAAGTTCAAATCTCTCTATTTGAATAAGTTTAATAAAACAAAATTATTTTAAAATAAAAATGAGATAAGACGTAATAAAATTCTTAACTTATAGTTAGTTTACTAAGTTTGTTTATTTATTTATTTTTTATTCTTAATTTAATGTACTCTTAAATTCTAAGTAAAACACTTAACTTTCAATCTTATAAAAATAACTACTATTAAAATGTATTCTGACCTCACACGCATGGGTACACAACACCCGCAGGCATTTATTATTTATAATTCGTATTCTTTTTTTTTATTTATTTAACTTTTGTTAATATGTTGCATTGAGTTAGATATTAACTTGTAATGGGGGTTTGAGTATCATAATCTCCGTCACAATATATATATATATATCTGTGTGTGCTTGCGTGTAGGCTAGTTATTGGTCTGATAATTACCAGAAATATGTATTATTTTTATTTAAGTTCATTAATTTGTCAGCTTGTAAAAAATTACGCAATATAAATACAATACAAAACCAAATTGTATTATTTAAATCAGAATTTGACATTAGCTAGTTTATTCAACGTAATCAGTTTAGCTGTAAATATTTGAAAGTCATCAATCATTTGAGTTTATCAAAGTTACATTTTCTCATTGACAATTATTACTTATTACTACTTCAGTATTAGCGTTTAATTATATTTATCAATTTCTGGCCAATAAAAGTGACAGCTAATATGAATTTTCTCTACATAATTTTAACAAATTTCAATTTATAAATAATATATTCGTTACTCAGATTATGATTAGACTTTTTTAAATAATTATTTGTAAGTCTTTACCATTACTATATTTCGAAGTAAAATATTTACGCTAAATATATTTTAGCATTATTAAGTATTTAATTATAGTATTCCATCAAATTAAAATTAATGCTAATATGCAAATATTAAAAAAAAATCATTAAATATAAGAGCGAAGCATTTTCGGTGCTGAAAAACATTGCCAAAAACAGAATGATTACTTTAAAAACTTGTATATATAATAAGCATATTATGCACTAATTACAAATTACATTTTAATAGAAATTGATATTTTATTTCCTAATTACGTTACAAACATATAAAAAGTTGTAAACGTGTTGTTATTACAATGATTTTAGCATTTTTATTTTCAACTATTCTTATCAAAATCTATTATTTTTTTAAAAAGAACACCCAAATGTAAAAAAAAATTGGTAGTTTTTTCCGTCATAAACTCTAAGATTGTTAGAATAAGTTGACTTTAAATTCTTAGCCATTTTTACTTAAATACATTTTTTATTTTACAAGATATAAGCATATCATTTCTTACTTATATCTTTTTAAAATATTTATTTCTTAAAGTTATTAAAAAATAATTTTTTTACATACATTTTAATTTCATTATTTTGAAGCTTATAAATATTTGAAATTGTGCATATAAATATTTGTTAGTTTTATATTCTAAAATATGTGTGTGTCTATAAGAGAAGTTAGTGCGTAGCTATATTATTAATTTAGCAAGTTTTTTTTATTGCATTTAGATCTTTTTTTTTGTACATTGGCACTCAATGAATTCAGGTAATTTTTTTTCCAATTTAGTTTCATTTTAGTTACTAGCTGAACTTAATTGTTTTTCGACTGAATAAAGCACTACAAGGAAGAAGACTTAAATTCTAAGCTATTATACAAGAAAGAAGTCTTAAATTGTAAAATTATTATTTTAAGAAGAAAAAATACATTTTTAAATTAGCACACTAACTAATCTATATATTAGCCTCTCTATCCACCAAAGAAAATATATTGCCTATCTTACATGATTTTATAAATAGGAAATTCGTGTAAATGTAGTCAATTATATTTGTACTAAAATGGTCTGATGGTTCACTTACTTTTTTTATCAAAAAATCAAAAAATACTTTATATATTTTTTTATTTTAAATGTACATAATAGAGTATTACTTAATACAGCTTAACAGATCGTCTAACTAATAAAATGTTATCACTAGTAACAGTTTGATTATCTTTAGTTGTGACAATTACTAAACAACATATTTAATCTCAGAATTACCACCGACATATCCAGTCCTAGATTTATTATCTGTTGTCTGCTTAGTTGCTACTAACATAACTTGTATGTTTCTACATATAAGAAGCAAATTGATATCTTAGACCATCAATTACTTTTCCCTCTTCTATCTTTAAAAAGCATATATATATATATATTTGTACTGGGTCAAACCATTGAAACCACTTACTTATACGTATATATAAGTTTTGGCCAGTTTCAAACTCCTTCATAATACATTTACAATCTTATAAATGTTACGTGAACAAACCAGCACGTTCAAGAAAAATGGGAGATCTTATTGATAGCTTTAACGATCAACAATGGCCCATCTCGGCTGCTAGATTCAAACCCCTACTATCCAAACACTTTATTTGCTTCAGAGTAAACTCCAGGCACCAGTTATTTATTCAAAAGAATAAACACCATCTTTGGTCAGTAGGCTCATAATCCAGCGCTTTTAATCAGTAATAAATAATACAAAATTGGTGGTGGAAAGAATTAATAAAAGGTTGGTAAAAAGAATTGACAGGCAAATAAAGTTTAAGTTTTAAAGACAATTTATTAACTAACATTAAATCATTTTAAACATTCTATAAATTTAATATAATACACACACATTTTAAATTAACATTTCTAGACTAGTTTAAATATTCTTGTAGATTTTAATAATAGAACACTGGTATTTATCTGATTTAACTAATAACACTGATATAATGATCATGCACATATTAACTCATAATAATAAAGCATTAATAGCATTTGAAACTTAAACACACATATCAATAGTTCATTTTATGTATGATAAGAGTTCATATAATTTGAATCTTGAATATTTACAAATTACAGTGGTGGCTACTACATATAAATGATAATAAATAAATGTTTACCTAGGATTTTTGGGAACATGGATATTGCTTGTTGTTGGCTGCTTCTGCTACTTCTGATGGATTATATCTAACCGGTTAGATTTGGATGTTTCTTGAAGAGATTTTTATGTGAATCCATTGGCTTTATTCTTGAAGACAGTTGAACGTTTGATGGAAGATTTCTGTGTTGTTATAAAGACATTATTTCACAGGCAGGTTTTGATGATCTTGTTGGACTAAAAAGGCTGTAGCACAAGCATATATTTCCAAAAGCTGCTCAACAATGCATGTTTGTTTCTGGATTCATAATAGAAATTGCACAAGACTGTCACTGCAAACTAGACTGAATAAAAACTCTTAACTAATTGTCCGATAAAATGTTCCGTATTTATACCGACGAAGTGTTTTCCTTTTGATATCCTCTGGCCAATATCTGTTGTCGAAATTCTTTAGCAATTAATCCTAAGACAACATGTTTTTTGATTGATTGTTTAATTAGTAGTAGCTATTTCAAAACATGTTGTTTTCATATCTTTAATTAGTAGCACACCGCTGTGTTTTTTTTAAATACATTTTTCATTTATTTATAATATTTAATACTGATACATTTTTTTTTTACATTCACATGCACATATATAATTTTACTCTACATATCAAAACTAGTTTTAAGATTATTTTTCTTCTTCAATTTAAATGAAGAGATTTATATATTTTTTTAAAGCTTTTAAATTGTATTTCACTAATAATAATAAACTCTTTACTTCCTTTTTATAAAACCTTCAGTTTAACTTTAAGAAAATCCCCTTCCCACTTTAAATTAATGATTTTTCAACTTTTATTTCCAACTCTTTTGCGAAAGATTTTTTTGTTTTAATAATTTTTTTAAGACAAAATTATTTTATATACATGTGCCAATTTGGCTTTGGCACATATATATATATATATATATTGTGCCAAGGCCAAATTGGCACATGTATATAAAATAATTTTGTCATAAAATATATATATATATATATTGATAGCAGTTATTTTTTCCTTTTATTTATGAAAAGCAAATAATTCTCTTGATCTATAAGCTGTAGTATTTTCAATATTTTAGTATCAGTTCTACAACTCAGAGCATGTATTAGACCTGCTGTGCTTTTTCACATTCATATCAATCTACTGATAACTTTGTAATCTTGTGATCTGACCAAAATAACATATACACAGAGCTTGTGTACAGTATTTTTCACAAAATTTTCAAAAAAGTAATATGTATATGGATTTTGTACATAATATTTTCACAGGATTTATAAAGTTATCAGCAGGTTGATAAGAATATGAAAAGGCACAGCATGTCTAATACTTGGTCTGTTTAGGGAATAATAATCAACTAAAAGTGTACAAAAATAAGAAAAATATGTATGATTTTGAACAAGAAATGGATATTAAAAATGACCATTTGAAAAAAAAATTGATTTGCTATACACAAATGTATACGATTTTTGACACTAAATGTATAATAAAGACATTCACATTAAAAACTTAAATTTTTTTAACCATATATAAATCAATATTAAAAACAATATTTTACATGAAAAACAAATTGATTTTTTATTTTAAAAAGTACATTTTCTTGCCCCCCCCCCAAAAAAAAAAAATGTAAAATACTGCCATTACGTGACTTCCAAATGTTACTTTAAATATACACAAAAATAAACAGTTAATTATTAGGTTTTTAAAGTATTATTTACAAAAATACATAAAATATACATATAGGATAGTTACTGTCTAATATACAACAGGAATGGTCACATTTATATAAGCAATTTGATATTAACTTTTACCACACAAAATGAAGATTTCTACTGAGAATTTTCTGTCCAAAAATGCAGTTTTACTGAAAATGTGATTGCACCCTATGGCAGAATTTTCCACAGAAATGCTAATAAATGTATTTTTTTTAAAGAAGATAACATGAAAATAAAAAAAATGCACAAAAAGTAAAGAATTATAAATTATAAGACTTTTATTAACTTTTCATCCTGGCAAAAAAATTTCTTTTATGTCACTGAGTATGGAAATGAATATGTCATCATTTTTGTGTAATCTACACAACATAAATTCCATAAGGTATGATCTGAGCTGTTGCCTTGATGTTCCTTGCTGCTGCTTCTTTCACCACTCCATGGAGCCCCACAATCTTTCAATAATTTGAATCTAAACCCCAGTTTCTGGATTCACAAAGTTATAAGTGTGGTTCATACATAAATGCTGGTAATCAGAATTTGTCAATTCATCAGTTTTATACACCTTCCAGCAGTTTGAGTATATAGTAGAACTCTATTTGACATTATGTTTGATGGCTTCCATCAGAGTTGCTGCTATCCTGTCTTGGATTTTGATCAGTTTCCCTACATAAACCAAACATTTACTGCTCAGGGAGAATTTGTCTGGTTGATTCTTTTTTTTTTGGGGGGGGGGAAGGTTCTCATCATTTTTTTACTTTTCACAAATAAAAACACAATTGAAATAAAAATGCAATAACTGAAAATGTGGAAATATTACAAAAAAGACCATGCTGGTAAAGAAAAAAACACATTTTCAAATGAGATCAGATAACATCACAGGGTTTATTTCATTTCAATTTGATGTGATCACAAGATTACACATTTGTTGCAGATGTTGAAGGGCATCCTATCTTCCCTATGTTGCAGAACTAATACTAAAGTAACATTATTTTCCTCAGGTTATTTTTTAGTTTATTTGCTGCAGTAGCTTGTTTATTTTTTATATACAGGAAAATATGTAAATTTTTTAAAACACTACCTATATAGACATTTTTTATGTGTGGGTGGTAAAACATCAACACAAGTCAAGCATTATGAATGTGTCTTTATAATGCACACACATGCAATATACCTTGCTACATATTTTCTGTATTAAAATGAGCTTCTCGTTTAAGGCTATCCCATTATGATTAGTTCAGACAGCTCTTTCTAGGACTGAAACATGATGTCCCAGAACCATATTTTAAGTTGCTCCAATCTCCCGAACTAAAGGTTATTTATATTTTGTGATAGCAAGTTGTATGGTCCATGGAAACTGAGCACTTAGTACTGAATCCCATGAGTAATTGCACAATCAGGCTGCAACCTGTGTTTAGTTTATGTAGCATTGTAGTCTCTGAAACTATGTTACAAACACCAGTTTGTCTCTCCATATTATTATCAGTTCATCATTGATCTGAACATCAGATCTAGTTTATACAACAATCTGCTTAGTGAGCACATTTATTACTCATTATGTATAAGTTAGTCAAATAAATTATATTTTGTTAGTTATCATTCTTGTAAAACTTAACTCTTAACAAATCTCAAAGGAATGGCATAGCACAATTCAGGCATGATTATACACCATAGAAAATAATAATAATAATAATAATAATAATAATAATAATAATAATAATAATAATAATAATAATAATAATAATAATAATAATAATAATAATAATAATAATAATAATAATAATAATAATAATAATAATAATAATAATAATAATAATAATAATAATAATAATAATAATAATAATAATAATAATAATAATAATAATAATAATAATAATAATAATAATAATAATAATAATAATAATAGGATCCCTACACGTGCTCTTTGATGAATTTGAATACTTTAACATTGCAGTTCAGTATTATTTAGCTAATTCTATCTAAATATGACAAAATCAGCGAAAAAATTCATTCAAAATATAGTATTGTACACCAGCATGTTCCAATTCGCGTTTTAAGCTTGGAAATACAGCTAGGATACAAATTTTTAAAAATTGATGAATTCGTATACTTTAACATTGCAGTTCAGTATTATTTAGCTAATTCTACCTAAATATGACAAAATCAGCGAAAAAATTCATTCAAAATATAGTATTGTACACGAGCTTGTTCCAATCGCGTTTTAAGCTTGGAAATACAGCTAGGATACAGATTTTTAAAAATTGATGAATTCGTATACTTTAACATTGCAGTTCAGTATTATTTAGCTAATTCTACCTAAATATGACAAAATCAGTGAAAAAATTTATTCCAAATATACTATTGTATACCAGCATGTCCATTTCGCGTTTCAAGCTTGGAAAAACGGCTAAGATACAAATTTTTGAAAATTGATGAATTTGAATACTTTAACATTGCAGTTCAGTATTATTTAGCTAATTCTACCTAAATATGACAAAATCAGCGAAAAAATTCATTCAAAATATAGTATTGTACACCAGCATGTTCCAATCGCGTTTTATGCTTGGAAATACAGCTAGGATACAAATTTTTAAAAATTGATGAATTTCAACACTTTAACATTGCAGTTCAGTATTATTTAGCTACTTCTACCTAAATATGACAAAATCAGTGAAAAAATTTATTCCAAATATACTATTGTATACCATCATGTCCATTTCGCGTTTCAAGCTTGGAAATACAGCTAGGATACAAATTTTTGAAAATTGATGAATTTGAATACTTTAACATTGCAGTTCAGTATTATTTAGCCAATTCTACCTAAATATGACAAAATCAGCGAAAAAATTCACTCAAAATATAGTATTGTATATCAGCATGTCCTTTTCGCGTTTTAAGCTTGGAAAGACAGCTAGGATACAGATTTTTAAAAATTGATGAATTCGTATACTTTAACATTGCAGTTCAGTATTATTTAGCTAATTCTACCTAAATATGACAAAATCAGTGAACAAATTTATTCCAAATATACTATTGTATACCAGCATGTCCATTTCGCGTTTCAAGCTAGGAAATACGGCTAGGATACAAATTTTTGAAAATTGATGAATTTGAATACTTTAACATTGCAGTTCAGTATTATTTAGCTAATTCTATCTAAATATGACAAAATCAGCGAAAAAATTCATTCAAAATATAGTATTGTACACCAGCATGTTCCAATCGCGTTTTAAGCTTGGAAATACAGATAGGATACAAATTTTTAAAAATTGATGAATTTGAATACTTTAACATTGCAGTTCAGTATTATTTAGCCAATTCTACCTAAATATGACAAAATCAGCGAAAAAATTCATTCAAAATATAGTATTGTATACCAGCATGTTTTGTTCGGGTTTTAAGCTTGGAAATACAGCTAGGATACAGATTTTTAAAATTTAATGAATTCGTATACTTTAACATTGCAGTTCAGTATTATTTAGCTAATTCTACCTAAATATGACAAAATCAGTGAACAAATTTATTCCAAATATACTATTGTATACCAGCATGTCCATTTCGCGTTTCAAGCTAGGAAATACGGCTAGGATACAAATTTTTGAAAATTGATGAATTTGAATACTTTAACATTGCAGTTCAGTATTATTTAGCTAATTCTATCTAAATATGACAAAATCAGCGAAAAAATTCATTCAAAATATAGTATTGTACACCAGCATGTTCCAATTCGCGTTTTAAGCTTGGAAATACAGCTAGGATACAAATTTTTAAAAATTGATGAATTCGTATACTTTAACATTGCAGTTCAGTATTATTTAGCTAATTCTACCTAAATATGACAAAATCAGCGAAAAAATTCATTCAAAATATAGTATTGTACACGAGCTTGTTCCAATCGCGTTTTAAGCTTGGAAATACAGCTAGGATACAGATTTTTAAAAATTGATGAATTCGTATACTTTAACATTGCAGTTCAGTATTATTTAGCTAATTCTACCTAAATATGACAAAATCAGTGAAAAAATTTATTCCAAATATACTATTGTATACCAGCATGTCCATTTCGCGTTTCAAGCTTGGAAAAACGGCTAAGATACAAATTTTTGAAAATTGATGAATTTGAATACTTTAACATTGCAGTTCAGTATTATTTAGCTAATTCTACCTAAATATGACAAAATCAGCGAAAAAATTCATTCAAAATATAGTATTGTACACCAGCATGTTCCAATCGCGTTTTATGCTTGGAAATACAGCTAGGATACAAATTTTTAAAAATTGATGAATTTCAACACTTTAACATTGCAGTTCAGTATTATTTAGCTACTTCTACCTAAATATGACAAAATCAGTGAAAAAATTTATTCCAAATATACTATTGTATACCATCATGTCCATTTCGCGTTTCAAGCTTGGAAATACAGCTAGGATACAAATTTTTGAAAATTGATGAATTTGAATACTTTAACATTGCAGTTCAGTATTATTTAGCCAATTCTACCTAAATATGACAAAATCAGCGAAAAAATTCATTCAAAATATAGTATTGTATACCAGCATGTCCTTTTCGCGTTTTAAGCTTGGAAATACAGCTAGGATACAGATTTTTAAAAATTGATGAATTCGTATACTTTAACATTGCAGTTCAGTATTATTTAGCTAATTCTACCTAAATATGACAAAATCAGTGAACAAATTTATTCCAAATATACTATTGTATACCAGCATGTCCATTTCGCGTTTCAAGCTAGGAAATACGGCTAGGATACAAATTTTTGAAAATTGATGAATTTGAATACTTTAACATTGCAGTTCAGTATTATTTAGCTAATTCTATCTAAATATGACAAAATCAGCGAAAAAATTCATTCAAAATATAGTATTGTACACCAGCATGTTCCAATCGCGTTTTAAGCTTGGAAATACAGCTAGGATACAAATTTTTAAAAATTGATGAATTTGAATACTTTAACATTGCAGTTCAGTATTATTTAGCTAATTCTACCTAAATATGACAAAATCAGCGAAAAAATTCATTCAAAATATAGTATTGTACACCAGCATGTTCCAATTCGCGTTTTAAGCTTGGAAATACAGCTAGGATACAAATTTTTAAAAATTGATGAATTCGTATACTTTAACATTGCAGTTCAGTATTATTTAGCTAATTCTACCTAAATATGACAAAATCAGCGAAAAAATTCATTCAAAATATAGTATTGTACACGAGCTTGTTCCAATCGCGTTTTAAGCTTGGAAATACAGCTAGGATACAGAATTTTTAAAAATTGATGAATTCGTATACTTTAACATTGCAGTTCAGTATTATTTAGCTAATTCTACCTAAATATGACAAAATCAGTGAAAAAATTTATTCCAAATATACTATTGTATACCAGCATGTCCATTTCGCGTTTCAAGCTAGGAAATACGGCTAGGATACAAATTTTTGAAAATTGATGAATTTGAATACTTTAACATTGCAGTTCAGTATTATTTAGCTAATTCTACCTAAATATGACAAAATCAGCGAAAAAATTCATTCAAAATATAGTATTGTATACCAGCATGTCCTTTTCGCGTTTTAAGCTTGGAAATACAGCTAGGATACAGATTTTTAAAAATTGATGAATTCGTATACTTTAACATTGCAGTTCAGTATTATTTAGCTAATTCTACCTAAATATGACAAAATCAGTGAACAAATTTATTCCAAATATACTATTGTATACCAGCATGTCCATTTCGCGTTTCAAGCTAGGAAATACGGCTAGGATACAAATTTTTGAAAATTGATGAATTTGAATACTTTAACATTGCAGTTCAGTATTATTTAGCTAATTCTATCTAAATATGACAAAATCAGCGAAAAAATTCATTCAAAATATAGTATTGTACACCAGCATGTTCCAATCGCGTTTTAAGCTTGGAAATACAGATAGGATACAAATTTTTAAAAATTGATGAATTTGAATACTTTAACATTGCAGTTCAGTATTATTTAGCCAATTCTACCTAAATATGACAAAATCAGCGAAAAAATTCATTCAAAATATAGTATTGTATACCAGCATGTTTTGTTCGGGTTTTAAGCTTGGAAATACAGCTAGGATACAGATTTTTAAAATTTAATGAATTCGTATACTTTAACATTGCAGTTCAGTATTATTTAGCTAATTCTACCTAAATATGACAAAATCAGTGAACAAATTTATTCCAAATATACTATTGTATACCAGCATGTCCATTTCGCGTTTCAAGCTAGGAAATACGGCTAGGATACAAATTTTTGAAAATTGATGAATTTGAATACTTTAACATTGCAGTTCAGTATTATTTAGCTAATTCTATCTAAATATGACAAAATCAGCGAAAAAATTCATTCAAAATATAGTATTGTACACCAGCATGTTCCAATTCGCGTTTTAAGCTTGGAAATACAGCTAGGATACAAATTTTTAAAAATTGATGAATTCGTATACTTTAACATTGCAGTTCAGTATTATTTAGCTAATTCTACCTAAATATGACAAAATCAGTGAAAAAATTTATTCAAAATATACTATTGTATACCAGCATGTCCATTTCGCGTTTCAAGCTTGGAAATACGGCTAGGATACAAATTTTT